>CM031567.1:12659315-12673315 GCA_018467065.1 Ephestia elutella
GGATTCCCAGTTATATTGAACAGTAACGTGGGGATGGCGCAAGTCTTCGTGGAACAGATATCTGATTTCGTGCTGGGCTTATCAGCAACACTCACTAAGTCAGGTGTGGCCTGTTTCACGGATACAGTACTAGCACGAAAGATAAAAATTATGAGGTCATAATACTTGTTAATGTCTCAATCAATGTTGGTACATTAAGATCAAGGATTACTTGATAAAATGAAGTGAATTTGGATAAGTAATGAAAGAATCCGAGAGAGTCGTATTAAAACTAAAGTTTGTAGTAAAATAAATATTTCTAGGATTTGGTAATAACTCACAAAAGCATAAAGTTATTGAACAACAGACAACCTCTTAACAGACAATCTTACATTTTTGCAGTTACAAAAATAAAGTATTTTGATGTACTTTAAATATCCAACGACTGAAACTTGACTATTGGTATATGGGTTTATGGTTTTTTCGATCTTTACCCGAATTCCTTTCCCAGTTCTGAGTCAGGTTAGGAACTTGAAAAATATCTATTCTACATATTAAAAAAAAACTTAACCGATCTATACCAACACTTAAAATCATGAAAAAAAGAAAATACTATTTGAGGAAGCTACCTAGCTGTATAAGGTGAAGTCGGTGCCAAATGAGCTTAGAACTTGTAAGAGTCTCAATACATTTAAAAAGAAATTGAAGTTGTATATCGCGACCAGTACCTAATATTTAATTTATATTTGTAATTACTTTATGTAATACTGAATCTTGTTATCTCATTTTAAGTGAAATGTAAATTTCTTATGAGAATAAAGTTCTTTAAACCTAAAATATTTGTATGTAACCGAAAGTACTTTTAGAATCTGCTAGTTTTATTTACACATTTATGAAAGTTAAAAGTAGGTTAGTTAGGTTAGGTTCACATTTAAAAATCTGGTGTTTCTGCAGGAAAGCTTTGGTTATTTAAACAGTATTTATCAAGTTTTTTATTGAATGATAACGTTTGAACACAATACATTGAAATAGTTACTACACTAAATAAATGTTTGAAGATCATTACACCTAGGATTTCCCAGTTATATTGAACAGTAACGTGGGGATGGCGCAAGTCTACGTGGAACAGACTCTTATCTATTTCGTGCTGGGCTTATCAGCAACACTCACTAAGTCAGGTGTGGCCTGTTTCACGGATACAGTACTAGCACGAAAGATAAAAATTATGAGGTCATAATACTTGTTAATGTCTCAATCAATGTTGGTACATTAAGATCAAGGATTACTTGATAAAATGAAGTGGATTTGGATAAGTAATGAAAGAATCCGATAGAGTCGTATTAAAAATGAAGTTTGTAGTAAAATAAATATTTCTGGGATTTGGTAATAACTCACAAAAGGATTAAGTTATTGAACAACAGACAATCTTACATTTTTGCAGTTAAAAAAATAATTTTGTCTCTATATTGATGTACTTTAGATATCCAACGACTGAAACTATATATATTAGTAAATATGGGTTTATGGTTTTTTCGATCTTTACCCGAACTCCTTACCCAGTTCCGGGTCAGGTTAGGAACTTGAAAAAAATCTATTCAAAATATTGAAAGAAAATCGACTCCGCTATTGAATATCGACAAGTTTAATTTTGAGCATAAATATTGTAAAAGTAAATGTTCCTGTTTCAGAACTCCTGCTGCAACAGCGCAACAAGAGGATCTCGACAATATCGATGAAAAGTCAGCAGTCGGCGGACGGCGACGGCCGGGACGATAAATGTAAGTGTGAACATTCTTCGCGTCTACGAGCTTGCGGAGACTATGAAAAACGTGCTTTTTACTTAAAGAAAATAGACTGTACCACTGATATCTACAATTGATTAATATACGTGGTCTGACGAATTGTCGGCCTTTGACAGGCGGTGGCAGCAGGTAGCGAGCGATAGAGGTAGTTGGAGAGATAAGGGGAAGGCTTTTGCCCAGCAGTGGGACCTATTAGCTAAATAAAAAAAAATACGTGACTGTACCTACCTATATTAGTAGAGGGATAATGGTTAGACAATGAATTTTATATGGTATTTATTTATAGACATATTTTAATAGAGAATATAATAACTGTCTTTTTCCAGTAGTGGTGTCGTTTTCATTAGTGGTTATTGTATAATAGTGGATTTAGAATATTATAATTTTCAAATTGGACCAAAAGTGACAAATTTGATAGTAATATAAATCCTTTTCTTTCGATTTTCCTTTCGAAGATTTTCCTTTTCGACATGGTTTTCATCTTAAGATTTTAGAACATTTATTGGTTCAGTGCACCAATAAGAGACAATTAATAAATTTGTCGAATATTTATTGAAATAAAATGTAGATATTCTCTATATGTTAGAATTGACCCTATATAGTTTGCATTGCGGGCCGTGCCCGTGTTGTGTCACAACAATATGATAAAGTGTATGTTTTCACTTACGTTAAAAAAGTAAATATACTTAGTGGAGGTCTTTATAAAGTACAAACAAAGTTAACATGACCCAGTCCTGTCGACGATGAATTTATCAATCTGTCACTTGTTGAGTTGCACCACTCTTACGAAATACAAAGAGTACAGAGAGTTACCGCAAGTACTCTTACCTAGATTTAGGGTTTATTTCTGTATTTTTTTTTGAAGTACAAATATTTAACTACAGAATTAGAGTTAGAGGACGTTTTATTGACCTTCTCGAGTTTAATATTATCCCAAAAGACAAAATATTCAATAACTATGAAAATCGAAGTGGGCAAGCATATACTGACGCTTTGGTGGCATGAGCACTTTGCTTATTTTGAACACCTGAAAGTGTTACTAACTTACCTATTTCACAGCCAGCACATTTCAATCGTGTGATAGTAATAGTAAACATATAACAATGATTTTATTATTTGTAAATAATTACATAGATTGTTACATCATAAATAATCACTTTATTTATTAAATGATTAAACGTTTCATTGTTATAAGTTTTATTTAGACGCGTACAAGCATAAATATCATTGCATAGGTAGACATTAGATATTATCATGCACTTATATTTTTTACACTTGAATTGTTATTCATCGCTTTGGCTAACATATTCATAAAGCTTCAGAGATAACAAATAACTGTTGTTTTTTATCACCTTGTATCTGATCTTCGAGTAGATAAATACTTGTATGTAGGTTTGAATCAGCGCAAGGTGACGGAATTAACCCTTGTTATTTTTGTTATGTGACTAATATTATACTTTGATAGAAATAATAATAATAAACAATCGCCCGGATTGTTATCGAATAAAATGGTAAAACAATAAAAGTTATATTGTATGAGACAGACTAATAAGTGGAGTTTCAAAAACAATGAAATTACGTATGCCTGCGACATGCATAGCCGCTATACTGTCCATTCTATGACGTCCAATTCTATTTTTACGAAAACAAAACTGTTATAAACGAATTAGAACTGGAAGCCCCGTCATAGCATGAGAAAATGGAGCAGTGCGTCATTTTGTAATTTATTATCATGGGCCCGGGATTTTGTTTCCGTGGGAAATTCGGGAAATCCTCTCTTTATGCTTCCCTAGTCTTCCTAGGGAACCTACATGCCAAATATTAGCTTCCTACACCCAGTAGTGTTGGCTATGCTTTGTCTGTTCAGTCAGTCAGTAACGCAAGAATCCTAACTTCCTAACTAATATTATAAATGCGAAAGTGAGTTTGTTTGTTTGTTTGTTACCTCTTCACGCTTTATCTACTGAACCAATCTTCTTGAAATTTCGCATACACATAGCTGCAAGTACGGAGAAGCACATAGGGTACCTTTCATCCCGGGAAAAAGCACTGTTCACGTGGGAATTCACGCGGGCGAAGCCGGGGGCGAAAGCTAGTTTTTTATGTCTGTACTGTAGCAAATACTAAACAAATGCTCGTTGTTGACAATTTGTACATCTTTAATTCTCATACATTTAATTAAGTTTCTGATCGCCATACTTATTTACTTTTATGACCATATTCATTCAAATAATTATTGTCAGCTTATAGCACCTTTCTGATTATTGGAGCAATATAGAGTTGCGTTGTTGCTGCTATAATCGGAATGGTTTCACCACATATAGTATGTTGATATGTTGCTTACATATAGAAATATCTTTCCTTCAGGTTCGTTAGATGGTTTCGTAGTCGTGAAGTTGCACCAATGACTAGCTTTGTAGGTCAGTAATATTTAGGCAACCTTCCAACATAATTTAAAACCGGGTTTTGGCTTTCATCTTCCCTTTGCTTGTGGGCACCATTACTTTTAAGTTATAGTCTGTGCTTGCTTATTCTTCTTTTCTTAGGTTTATGTATGTTTTTGGGAAAAGGATTGGTATTGTTTATGTGTTTATCGAGTAATAAATCGTTGGAGAAATTATAAATACAAATCCCACCATATTTCATGGTAAGGATAGTGCTGACAGGTGTCAATCTTATGGCAAACCCAAAGGGCAAACCTACGTTTCATCAAACTCTAGCTAATTTCATGAAGGTACATAAATGTAGGTTTACCAACAGATTGTTAACTTTTAAATTTTCAGTTTTTATTTGTGGCATCATCGTCCCGGAAAATAATATGTTGAATCTTAAAGATATTTTTCTATTATTATAAGAATTAACCATGATTCATAATATTCAAAATCGTCATTGGTTGGAGTTTATGTGTTAATGAGCATTTTTAAAGTGTAAAAAAGCCTATTAAGGGTTATTAAAGTTATTAACATATTTTATTATTTCGTTTTCAGATAATTCACTCCGCGGAGTGCCAGGTGAGGTGCGTCGGTTCGGAGAGAAGAAATTCCGACGGACTACGTGGTACTACGAATGAGCTTATAGCAAGTTACTCCATCTCTGTGTCGTCTTAACATCATAACATACACCTGTGATTTTGGAAACATTGTAGTTTTACTTCGTAAACCATATATTAACGATTTGCGTAATGTAAAATGTCATTAATAGTCGTTAGCTATATAAATATAATTATTGTAACATAAAAATTTAGTACTTCTCCGTGAAAATCTTATTGATAACCTCAATTAATGAATTTAAACGACTTCCAAAGATTTAAGTAAATGTATATAATAAAGCTGATATTTAAGCGTTTTAGATACAAATTGTAAAACAGTTTGAAATTAAAAAGATATTAGATTTCTTTCAATATTGCGAAACAAATTTGTTTTGTAAGCGAAAAATATGGAGGTATCAGTTGTAAAGTGTTTAAAAGTAAACTAAAAAGTATTATTCTTTTGTATAAATATGACGTATTACTAGTGTTAATTCAGTCAATATTTTATGGTAAGTGTGTTGTTAAATAGTGTTATTTATGTATTAGTAATCTGTAAATAAATATTAATATTAACAAAGCTGCTACAGTTGAAAGTTTGTAAATGTTAAATTTTATTACATTTATTAAATCCACATATTAAAAAAATAAGCATAATTTTATTTTCAACAAAACGAATACTGGCTACTTTACTTTTTGATTTTATTTGATGTCGATTATCAAGAAAATAAATGAGCAAAAAGATGAAAATAAAGCGTGAAAACGTAACACTAGCAATAATTTTGCAATTAATATTAAGATATGTTCAGGTTCAGGTTGCCCTTTGTAATCTTTCCAAACTTACTCTACGGCGCTGAAACTTGATCGCTGAAGCTACAAGACTATCGCAAAATCGACGCACTTGAAATGTGGTGCTGGAGACGGTTATTGAAACAAAGTCGCCTAAAGGCATCTGACATGACTTTTACGACTACCGCCATCTAGTGGCAGTAGCCGTATACACACTAGTAAACTTAACAGTCAGCCAATGTGCAGGTTTCCTCCGACGTTTTCCTTCACCGGAAGCAGGTGATGGTCTATGAGAAAACTACCATACATGTGTCTGATTGGTCTACAAACTCATGTGACACAGGGAGGATTTGAACCCGGGTCCTGTCCGACCTCAGGCGGGTGTCATTACCACTTGGCCACCACCGCTTCAAAGATGACATGGTGGATATAAGAATCGACATAGTTCAGGGGGTCTAAAACGGCCACATTAATGAATCGGAATATGATCCATTTCTCATTTCCTAAATATTTAAAAATGAACTTTATGATACCACTTAAAAGGTTCATTTTTAAATATTTAGAAAGTGAGAAATGAATCATATTCTGATTCGTCAAAGTGGCCTTTTTAGACCCCCTGGTATTTTCAACTTTATTACTCGCGACTTCGTCCGCGAGGAATATACTATTGTTGAGTTCTAAGGAGCTTAAAATGAAACCTGCATCAATTGCGAGCTTTAGACTGCGATAGAGAGCTTTTGCTGAAGAGAAATACTACTGTGAAAACCACATCAAATTTCCTTCAGTAGTTTTTTATATTGGGGATACAAATATACAGACGGGTGCCCTTTGTTTCGCTTAAAATTTTTGTCTCTAATTTCACTTCGCCGAACCTTATTGGCCTAAACATGTTATGCACAATTATTGTCTCGCCTAATTGATGTTTTTGCACAATAATAATTTAGCCTAATAATTATTAGATGCAATTTTTGAGTCTCTATTATTAGATGTTCTAAAATCGTTTGGCTTTTAATTTTTTACACGTAACGATATCCTCGTATAAATTTGTTTGAGACAATTATTACTTACTGTAATAATCACTTCTTATAATTATAACTACTTAATTGAATATTAGTAAATTTAATTATTACTATTAGCACTTTCTCACCGGCATGGGTACTGTGACATGTCTATCACAGCAGTGCCGGAGATAAGGACAGTCCAGTCTGTCGTCAATCATTTTCAGAATGATGTTAGTAATACACTACTAATAATAATTTCTAAAAATCTTGATAAGTCACAGATCCGATTTAGAGCACCCCGACTCCACGTGGCTCAAGTTTGCCCTATACTAGAGTGTTATTCCTTCGCGCGGAACCAGAAGCTCGCGAAGGAGGTCCTGAGAGAAATGAGGGCACGAGGCCGAACCGCAGCGAGGGGGGGAGGTGGCGAGCGAAGCGAGCCGGCGACCTCTCGAGCGTAGCGAGGTCGAGTGCACGAATGAATCGAAGGGCCGACGGAGCGAGTCTTCTGGTGGAGCCACCCAGAAATACTTGCATGCTGCATGCTTGCTTGCTTGCTGCATGCCTGCTTGCATGATGCATGCTTGCTTGCATGCTGCATGCTTGCTTGCATGCGGCATGCTGGCTTGCATGCTGCAGGCTTTCTTGCATGCTGTATACTTGCTTGTATGCTGCACGCTTTAGTTCACACGCCTAATATAACTTTATTTTACTTCTCGACATTTATCAAACACAAATCCATCAATGTTTAATTTTAGCCCCCCCCCCCCCCTATTAGATTTAAATACTTTGTAATAATTATCAGAAATTATTATAACAGAAATAATTATCAGAAATTATTATAACAGAAATAATTAGGTGTTACAATTTTGTGCTTAATTGCTTTGTACGAAATATTAATTAGTATTTGTGAATATTAGAAATAATCAATTATTAGGCCTAATGACTTAGAATTCATAAAAATGTACGAAACAATGTTGTACTAAAAGTTTGTGCACCAAACTACATTAGGAGTACAAAAAATTAGGGGAAACAATAGAGACCCTATACAGTCACATCGACAAAAAAATTAAAAAATGTCTTGTATTATATTTTTAGAGTTGTAAAGCCATATTTTTCTTAATTATCTTCTGTGTAACTAGATCAGTAACAGTTTTCTATTTAACCCAACTAATATTACAAATGCAAAAATTTGTTTGTTTATTTATTTGTTACCTCTTCACGCTTTATCTACTAAACCAATCTTCCTGAAATTTCGCAAATCAACCTATATATAGTTAGAAGTAGTGAGATCCCTCTCAGACTTTGATTATTATACCCAAATGGATGGACCACTACAGTAATTTCCCCTCTGCCAAAAGTACAAGAGCACGCTCATGCTCGTTATATAAAATTATTTGTCGATATAATTTCTCTGAGCTCTCAGACATAGGGTACTGTAATGAAGAAGGTCTCTTAATAGTTTTAAGACATTTTTCAGTGCATTCCATAAAGAATAAGAAATAAACAAATAAAAATTAAAAAAATATATCAAATATTTTTGACCTAGTCGAGTCTGAGCTGCGAGCTCGACTAGTATGCTATTTAGTATCTCTCTCTCTCTTTAGTCGTATTCCTCATGACTGAGGGTCGTGGTCATTATATGGAATGAAACACACACAACGACTATCTTGGCAAGCTTTCCGCAATAATATCTCAATACTCAAGAAACATAAGAAAGATTTTCGTCGACGGTGCAGTTACGAATACTTAAGTTCTTTGGGCACATTTATAGAAAGGAGTCGTCGATGGAGAGACTTGTTAGAAGAAGAGAATCTTACATTCTAATTAAATGCATCTATCTATCTATCTATCTCAGCCGAAAGACGTCCACTGCTGGTCAAAGGCCTCCCCCAAGGATTTCCACAACGACCGGTCCTGTGCTGCCCGCATCCATGCGCAACCCGCATAAATTAAATGCATACAAACAGTTTTTTTCGAACATGCTTTTATAATTGCACACACAATGCCAAGTGCAGGAGGCTACTTACTGTTTCAGGTTATCGGGTTATTCCAAAAGTACTTCAAAAAATGTTCACAAACTACTCCATGAAAAAAATAATATTTTAAATTAAGTTTCATTTTACTCGGGTTGTTCCCAAAGTACTCCATTCTTATTTTCTAAAAAGATTTAATTTTATATATGTGTTCCCAAGTTACTCCACGAAATTATTATTATTTAAAAATACTTATTATTTTGTTCCCATTCTATTCCATAGGTTGTAGTGTAGGAGTAGGTTAAGATATATATAAGAAGGTATAATAATGGAATAAAGGAGTCTATAACCAACACTCGTCTCATTAAGTCGTCCATCCTTCACATCTCTACATGGCGACCCTGCCAGTCGGCGCCGAGTTGCGCCGGCGGCGTGGCCAAATAAATTAAATCAAAATTATAAAGAGACTTTTCAACATTAAAAAAGTGAAGTGAATTTGAAAAATGAAAAATCAGTGAAGATGGCGACAAAATTTACGAAGAAAGAAGCCTGGAAGATAAGTATTATTTAAGAAAATATAATTAAGAAAAGTAATTAAAATGAAAAATATTTAGAAATTTAGAAAAAAAAATCGTAATTTTAAGAAGTGAGAAGCTTTATTGAAGAAAGAAGATTTCAAGATTGAAGAATGAAAAATTACTGAAAAAGAAGAATTTTAATGAAATTACGATTTTAAAGTAATATGAAGAGTGAAGATTTGAAGAAAGAACATTTCTCAACAAAGTAGAATATGAAGAAAAACAAATACTTATGAAGTGAAGAAAAATGTCTTGAAGTTAATTGTTATGAAGAAACTATGAAGATGTTATGTTGAAATATGAAGAAATAATAAATATGCTATGTAACTGAAGAAAGAAGAAAATATAGGCATTTTATAGAGAAGATTGATGACAAGTATTTTCAATTAAATAAATGACGTTTTGAAGAAAGAAGCGTACGGGACAAGGATGGTGTCCAGGGTATAGCCCGGCCCAAAAGCTCGAGGTGTCCAGGGAGATCCCGGCCCACCCAGCTGATCAAGATCCAGCCCGTAGCTGTTCGACGGTTAAGAAAAAAAGAGCCGTGATCAACGCGCACCCCTGAGTGACAACCCCAGATTTTACGACAAGAGAAATATCCTTTTACATTATTTGAGATATATTTACTAACATAAAAAAAAATATAGTAATGCCATAATTTTTTTTTCCCAAAGGAAGGAGGTGTAGTGTAGGAGTAGGTTAAGATATATATAAGAAGGTATAATAATGGAATAAAGGAGTCTATAACCAACACTCGTCTCATTAAGTCGTCCATCCTTCACATCTCTACAAGGTATTTTGATTTATTTTCAATTACCCGTGTACCAAATTTTATCAAAATTGGTCGAGGAGAATTTGCATGATGAATTCACATATATCCAAACTTTCTAACCATTTGTCTCAGCAAATGCAGCAACTGTCTTGATATTCGCTTCTAAGACAATCGCTTCACTCCGGCGACATAATGCAACAGTGCATTTGCTATTCGCATCGCAGTTTGCAGTCGGCAGATCTCTTCGACCTATCGACGAGCTTGTCTCATCTTCATGGATAAGAAAATTGTCTTTTGTGCATTTTTCGGCATTACCTTCTGCTGTGATATGTTTTAGAGATTTCATGCCTATTTATCTCAAATTGAAAACTCTAGGTATAAGAACTTGTTTATTCCTTGCTCAAAAACACGTGTACTTCTCACTAAATTCAATATTAAACTTAAGTCTTAGAAATGTCCAAATAATCTAGAAAATCTGGTTTTTAATGCCGTAAGAGCATAACAACTACTTTCTCATTAACCTAGAATTATAACATTTTGCAAGGAAAGTGTCTAATTGCAAAGAGAAAAAATCCAACTGGATACTGATATTCTGCCCATGGTTCTGCCTAAAATATTCGCAGAAGCAATTAAAAAAATATAGTATTGGTACTGAGAATTTTGTCTGAAATCGAGGCTCTTATAATATAAATACCGAATTCAAGGAAAAAAAACTGTTGCTAACACATTTACAAAATAAAGAACTTTGTATAAATAAAAAAAATATTGAATAAGTATTTCCACAAATTCCTCAGCGGGAAACGAATATCAGATTTTCCGGATCTGATTTAATATTAAAACATTTAAGCGATATACTTACCTTACCTTATGAATTTCCATTCGGCGTCGTTAAACAGATTCATTTGTCGTAAAGAACGTAAAATAAGTAATGAAATACGTTCACTTGAAATCCGCAATGCGAAAAATTATAACTACGGCTGCAAAGTGGGGCGGATATTCTACCTGAAGGCTAAATTTTATTGCCTTGCGCTGTTTTCGAACAATTGCATTAATAGTGTATCAAGAAACGGCTCGCCGGCTTCTTTACGGCCATGGAGTCGGGCGTTGGAATACAATTAAAGTTTTAATATTTAAACACTCCAGAATCACAACGCGTACTGGAGCCGTGCTATTAAATTCTGAACAAATTAATCTCTACGTGTTCACAATAATTATGTAGTTTTTCTTCAGGAATGTAAAGCAGAATACGGAATAGGAATGTAAATAAGGTTTCGGGCACTAAAAATATCAACAAATTTCATTATCTTCTATACATATATGTATAGAAGATAATGAAATTTGTTGATATTTTAAAACAGTGAAAATATTTTGTCTGTACACTTAGTATTTTTGACTAAAATGGATAGAGGGACACTTAAAAAGAACAATAGAAAGCAAAAAAAATTTTTTGGAATTTCTTGTCTGTCTGTCTGTCTGTCTGTATGTATGTACGCGTTTCACGCAAAAACTACTGGACGGATTTGAATGAAACTTTTTTTGTTGTATAGCTATTAAGCCTGGGCAACATATAGGCTATAATTGATTTTGAAAACTGGAACACCTGATGAAGAACCATAGCAGAACAGCTAAACTATAAGAAATATGGATACATGGTGCCTTAACAAAAGTCGTTCAACCTAATGAGCATTTTCTGCTGACGTATAAAAATTGAAGATCAGGAACATCTGATGAATAACCCCAAGAGACCAGCTACATTATAACATATATGGAAATGGCGTCTTAGCAAAACTTGATTAATCTGATGAGCATTTTCTGTAGACGTATAAAAAGCGAAGATCCGAAACATCTGAAACAGTTTGGAATAATTGGAACACAAAAAGCGACTAAGCGAAACTCACGCAGGCGAAGCCGCGGGCAACAGCTAGTTTGCTATAAAATGAATAAAATTGATTTATAGCTTAGTACATTTTAGTCATTTTTAATACGGATAGTCACGCAAATTGTTAGCTAGAACCGCCGACTATCCGTAGCGTGAGTATTCGTATTAAAAATCATTATAACTATTTCTTAACTTAGTTAATCAACTTATTGCATTTTGTCTTAACATCGGTTAAAATAAGTAAAATCTCACAGTAAAATAAAGGTAATCGATTTAAAGATATCAATGAAAAAATTAAAATACTATTGCAGCGAAATTTTCGCGCAGCCTGCTCCGAGTTACTAAAACATAATAATTCACACTTACCGAAACTAAAAGTTCCAACACAGGGCAGTAAACTAGCGTGGTAAACATACACTTTGCCCGCAAGAGGCTATTCAAATTTCATTGCCTCTACTCGTAAAATATTCAATTAGGGCTTCGAGCCGGCCCGCGCGCCATCGGGAATGTCGTCTCTGCGAATTTGTTCAAAATTGGATCGTTGTTTATACAATTCTTATTATTTTTTGTGTTCCAACAACAGTTTCGTGCAAAGCCCCGGAATGCCGTCTCGGAGGATGGGGAGGTTTACGGCGCCGTTTCTCTGAGCTCGACTTGTTTCGACAGGAGTTCTTTCCTGGCGTCTTTAACACTCCCTGGAGGGTTCATTTATATATTCGCAACACGGAGTCGGCAATAAAAGCGCGTTATCCTGGTCATTATTTAGTCATCGCCTGGCCTTTCGCGAGCCGAGGATATAAAATGCAGGAATGACTTGATGCGTTGCAACTTTATGCACTTTGGAACCTGTTTGTGGCTTTTTAGTTTGATGTTATTTTGTATAAATGGATGAAGGGGCTTTTGATGTAAAGGAAAGTTTTTATGTAATATCTATGCATTTTTAACATGATTACTTTATCTAGAACTTGTTCAATTATAGCATAGGTAAGCGTTTGGAATGCATAATGCTCGACTAATCAAAATCTAATCACTTTTGGAACTTAAGTTGTCTCTATTTCAAATGTGCAAGCAGGTACTAGTTTGTTAATATTTGGATACACAAAACATTGGTCTGTAAAAAAACTGACTGTGTTATAATACTTTTATAAGATATTTGCTCGTAAAGTGTCACTTATTTCACCAATTTCAATATTGTATTGTATCTCATTACGCACTTGTGCGTTATTGTAAAGTAAAACGCACGCTCTGTCTAAAAACGAACAATATTTTTTTAAATCTTAGCAAATAGTTTTTATGTTAGAAAAGTGGTCAACATTTTATGAATAAAATTAACTTTAGGAGATAAAATAAATAAAAATTTAATTCTTTAAATTAATTTTGACAATAAATTACAACCAACAATTTATCTGTAACAAAACACAAAAATATTAATTTACTTTATTAGTAATACTGGCTGTTTTTTGTGCCTTTGCCTAAAAAAAAAGCGCTGATGCGCGAGCATCGCTAATTTGTGAACGAGTAAAATTATTCTGCGCTCTTTTTCTTTGGTATTGTCGTTTTCCGAGTGTTATTTAAATACTAGCTGTCGCCCGCGGCTTCGCCCGCGTGAGTTTCGCTAAGATGAAAAATCTCTCTTGGAGCTTTTCATCAGATGTTCCAGATCTTCAATTTTTATACGTCAGCAGAAAATGCTCATCAGGTTGAACGATTTTTGCTAAGGCGCCATTTCCATATATGTTATAGTGTAGCTGGTCTCTTGGAGCTTTTCATCAGATGTTCCAGATCTTCAATTTTTATACGTCGGCAGAAAATGCTCATCAAGTTGAACGATTTTTGTTAAGGCACCATTTCCATATTACTTATAGTTTAGCTGTTCCGTTATGGTTCTTCATCAGGTGTTCCAGTTTTCAAAATGAATTATAGCCTATATGTTGCCCAGGCTTAATAGCTATACAACAAAAAAAGTTTCATTCAAATCCGTCCAGTAGTTTTTGCGTGAAACGCGTACATACATACAGACAGACAGACAGACAGACAGACAGACAGACAGACAGACAGACAGACAAGAAATTCCAAAAAATTTTTTTTGCTTTCTATTGTTCTTTTTAGGTCTCCCTCTATCCATTTCAGTCAAAAATATTAAATGTACAGACAAAATATTTTTACTGTTTTATTATATGTATAGATTTCCTCGCAAAT
>CM031567.1:12673415-12771186 GCA_018467065.1 Ephestia elutella
AGGTTCAACCTACTTTGTTTATTTTTATTTTATTATATGATTAAAAAATATATTAAAATATTATATACGATTTTTTTTTTGTTAGGATTATAAAGAGTATAACTTACTAACGAAGGTTATTAGGAAATTAATAAATTATTGTATTTAGAATTTATATACTTTTATTATTTTTTTCCCATGTTTTGAATGCTTTTTATCTTGAGCTGCTGATTCAGAAAGTGAGAAATTGTAAATGTTCGGAAATACCATAAAATATTGAGTATTATTGGTTGGCCAAGTAGAATTATAAAATTACTACTTTTACACTTTCACTTATAAATATTCAGCTTAATGCCTACAATTACATAATTTATTTATGAGTAATGCCAATTCTGTTCTCTCCAAAATTCCTTGGCTAAATCTTATTTATCCGGGAACATAAACCGGGCTTCAGCAAAAATTAATTGGCGCCAAGCTCTTTCATGTCCACATTAAGTGTTGCCAGTTTATTGTTTCTCTTGTTTTCTGTTATGAGCCTCATAAATCCCGTTTTCATGAGATTATCGAACTTTTTTAGATATCACTTTTCATCTCTTTTGTTTGGCTCTTTTGTCTTAACTTTTGTTATTTTTATAGCAGGGGTTGTAACCAAATACGGACCTCTAGAACTAAAAAGTTTTCCCATGCGAAATCGGTCAATTGGTAACTTCGAGTATAGAATTCTGTAAATATACTTTGCTACTTAAATTCAAAACTTTTCTTTTTTCTTAGTTTTTAATAAAAAAGTTTTTTAAAACAAAAAGAAGCTAAAATTAACAGAATACAGTCAGCATTCTAGCAAGCCGTTTTATCTTTAGAACATTGCAATGCAACATGCATCCTTTTTCTCGTTTATTTCTTGGGTAAAAGAAGCTTATAGCGTCTATTGTACTGGCAAATACTTTTTAATAACTATGTTTTGCACATATGTACGGCAATCATATATATTTTTTAATTTTTATTATATTTATCTACGGATGGTATTGGTACCTATATCATCTAATGTTTTTGTCCATACATTCTATAACACCTACTGCGCGATTGCGTTCAATGATATAAATAGGTAAAGTAAAAAAAAAATGAATACAACAGCCGCTAACATTGAATTTTAAAAGACATCTGATCTCGTATAAAAATAAATAAATAAATTCCACAGTACGTGTGATACCAGACTACTTTGCTTTTTATTTTTATGAGGGGACCAAATTTGGCGTGTTGCTGAAACGACGGATCATAACCGTTGGACACAGCAACTGTTTGCAATCCTATCCGTAAACCAGGCGTTGTTGTGCTAAGACACATACTGCTCATATAAAAACGAACCTTATTGTAGGGGAATAAATTCGCTTATAGCGTTACAATAGCCATTGTTGTGGTTGCATTCAGGAGCTGTTTTACTCACGCGTAGCGATTTTATTTTAGTCCCCATAAAAAGAGCTCGCTTTCACCTGGCACTCCTTAAAGTGCTGCCTGCGGCTAGCGCTGGACACACTTCATTAAGACCGAAAGTATATATCGTTTCGCTTTTTACAGTTTTTCTTCGGATAAAAGCTTACGCGCGCACAATCTTCAATTTTCTCAGAAAGGACTACAAAATAAAGAAAAAATATCGTTGCATTGGGATTACCCTTTTGCTTACACGACACGTTTTGTATAGAACTGGTAGAACAATGAGAGCACATTGCGCTAAGATCACACATGCGGCTCCTTGGGTTGCCAACAATGGAATAGATGAGATTGCAGGGAATCCACGATTGCACCTGCTCGCATTTTTGTTGCGGTTAATTTAAACGCTTGCCCGTTAATTTTGTGCTGTAACTTCAAGATTTTTTAAACATTTGAAACAAACTTCTACGAAGTTTCTTAGAAATCATAAAAGCGTCGCGCGTCGTCGTAAAGTTAGGAATAAGCTTTTAAATAAACCTATAATATGCTTCAAAAGAAGCCTTAATAAGCCTGAGTGTAGCAAGAGGTTGTAGCCTATATACACTTAAACAACTCTTTCCAAGAACACGAAAAAAAATAGAATTTCCACTTGTTTTAGTAAAAACAATACAACTTTATACTTTTTCCACGTTTATATTAACCTTTTTAAAAAATATTTACCTACCGCATAAGAATTGAATTTTTCCATCCCTTAGTAGAAATTTGTTTTCTAGGCAAATTTCGCAACGGTTGAGATTTTTATGTACCAGGCCGTAAACTTGGAGTATAGTTTTATGGAACACGGTATGTTTTTAAAGTGCGTAGAGTTTCACCATTTTAGTTTAAGTTTAGAAATGTTTTGTGTTTTCTATTCGAGACATACCTATAATGGAAAAGTTTGCAACTATAGGTTTTGAAAACATATTATATCTCTTTCGGCCCTTTTATTTCGTCCCTTAGGGAGTTATAATTTAGGGAGAATATAATAGTATTAGCAGTAGGTGGGTGTGTAAGTATATTCCCGATTAATAATATTATCCAAAGTCATCAAAAGATTTAATGAATAAGCAAGTAAAACATTATTTTAGTTTAGGTACTGTGCAGAGCAACTACGCTCTGCTGCCAGAAAATGTGGCAGAGAGAATCCGGACAAACGAAGCGGCGGGAAGAATTCTGTACCGGAACTTCACCGGGAAAAAACCACCGGTAAAAATAAGTACCGGGAAAAAATCTCCACGCGGCACCACGTTTGCCCGACTAAAACCTAACTAACTTAACGCAGTCTGCTACCACCGTAGCTTATGAAGGGAGCTACAGGGCCCTATATGATAATCTAACCTATAAATTAACTACAATTGAACACTTACCAAATTAAATCTTCTTTCTCTTCGGATCCAAACTTGAGTGTCTTCGGGAAGGGGGAATTCCTAATCACCCTACCTAACCCTTGAGATCTCAATTCCCCAGGACAAATAAATAGATTTCTTCCCGTAGTTTCACTCGGGAACAGCCAGATGTGAACAGCCAGCCACGTTTCACCTCTCACAAGAAAAAGTCACAATAACAGAGTTTTTCACAAACACAAATTCAATAGTTATTTAACAAACAGGAAATTCACAATTATCACTCAAACTAAACAACAAGCAAAAGACGCGAGACCGCTCCGCGTATTAAAATCAAACCGATATCGCCCGGGACAATGCAATGGCGACCGTCCGCGAGCCATTCGCGCTAGCAGTGTGAGAACCCCGAAACGCCTGGCGGCGATAACAGGAAACGCCTGCGTTTAGTTTTACCCAATATATTACAAACATCCCCCCGTCCCGGTCTGAGAAGCAGACCGCTAGCTTACTCTACGGGAAGGCGGGCGAGAGAGGTCACACCTCTCCTTAAAATCGAACCGTCGACCAACACCTCAGCCACACGCGGAGTGCCATCTCCGCCAAGAATCAAACGTAATATGCGAGCTCGTCGCCAAAGCAATGAGGGCAAATTTGCCTCTTTTAACAATACTAAATCACCCTCCCTGGGAGGCTCAGTCCTGTCTGTCCACTTCACTCTTTGCTGCAGCAAATGCAAATATTCAAGCGACCAGCGACGCCAAAAGTCCTGGCTCATTTGCTGCAACATTTGAAAACGCGACAACCGATATACGAGTTCATCCTTCCACGGGTATTCGGGCAGGGCATTCAACGGCCCTCCCACCAAAAAATGACCAGGGGTGAGAGCTTCCAAGTCATTTGGATCTGGAGATAGCGGACAGAGAGGACGAGAGTTGAGGACCGCCTCAACTTTACAAAACACTGTGGCCAACTCTTCAAAAGTTAGAGCCGTTTCTCCGATAATGCGGCGGAGGTGGGTCTTTGCGGATTTCACAGCCGCTTCAAAAATCCCTCCCCAATGGGGGCAACTTGGGGGACTAAACTTCCAGGTTATTCCCCTTTGGGCAGCAATTTGACTTAAACTAGTACAATTTTTATCAATAAACACAGAAACATCCTTAAGATAATTTACAGTTCCTTTATAATAGTTTGTGCCATTGTCAGACCTAATAAGGGAAGGTAGACCTCGACGCGAAACAAAGCGATCCAACGCGGCGACGAAGGCCTCCGTAGTCAGAGCCGATACCACCTCCAAATGGACAGCCTTGGTGGCCAAACAAACAAATACACACAAATAGCCCTTCACAATACGGGCATTACGAAAGGGAGAAGCCTTGATCGAAAAGGGACCGGCAAAATCGGTTCCAACGCCGTCAAACGGTCTCGAAGGTCGGATTCGATCAGCGGGCAAATCACCCATCTGTGGTTGCATCGTGGATGCCTTCAACCTATAACATGCAATACATCGAAACAGAACACTACGGATTGCTCTTCGGGCAGACAATATCCAAAATTCGCGTTGCAAAATAGCCAGCAAAGCATTGCACCCAGCATGGGCGTTACGAATGTGTCGATCAGACACCAAAAGCTGCACCAAGGGTCCGCCCTTGGGCAACAACAGAGGATGGCGAGTCTCATATGGGAGATCCGCCTTCCGGAGCCTGCCTCCAACCCGAAGAAGCCCATCCGAGTCGATGTACGGGTTCAAACGAGCGACCGCGCCCTTCAACTTAGCGCGTGCGTCGCGCAAAATATGAAGCTCTGACTCAAACCGTCCGGTCTGCACGACACGGACCCAATGCAACAATGCGCTCCGGCGCTCTTCTGCACCTGCAATCGGCTCCAACCGCTTTGCCTGTGGGTTTCTACAATTATGTATGAAACGCTTAATCCAACTGGTAACACCCAGAAGCTTATCCAAGCTACTATACCGAGCAAGTAGCCAATCCGGCTCCGACGTCGTCTCAGCGACTACAGCATGTACACGGAGCCCAGTCAAACTCAAAGAAGTAACATCTGTCTGACAGACAGGCCAAGAAGTTTCTGATCCCATCAGCCACTCTGGACCCCACCAGAGCGGGTGTGACACCAATTCTGGTGCCGTACAACCTCGGGAGGCACAGTCCGCTGGGTTAAGCTCTCCCGGCACATGTCTCCATGTTATATCAATTCCGATATTCTGGATTTGGGAAACCCGATTTCCCACAAAAACCTCCAAGGTATGTGGGGCCGCGCGCAACCATGCAAGCGCGACCTGGCTATCCGACCAGGCGAAGATGTCCCGTATCTCGACCGTGGCCGCCAGCTCACATGCAACGTGATGCAACAATTTAGAGAGAAGGTGAGCTCCACTCAACTCAAGCTTGGGAATAGTCAGCCTAGTCCTGATGGGGGCGACCTTGCTCTTCCCTAACAAAAGCGAGACATTGACCCGGCCATCGGCGTCAACTGTCCGCATATAGACTGACGCGGCATAGCCTCGCTCCGACGCGTCACAAAAGCCATGCAGGCTGGCTCGATATTTCCCGGGTGGCAATATTCGACGAGGCAAGGCAATCCGATTGACTTCCTTAATCGATGAAAACAACTCGAGCCAATCATCCAATGGAGAGCCAAACAGCGGCTCGTCCCACGAGACGCCCAAAGTCCAAAGTCTCTGAAGAAGACACTTTGCAGAGAATATCACTGGACTGATCCAACCGCTTGGATCAAACATACGGGCTATTACGGACAACACCGTTCTCTTAGTCCAGACTTTTGGTATTTCCAAGTCCACTTGGAATGTGAAAATATCGGTTAGCGGCTGGTACTGCATGCCCAGCACCGCTATCCTGTTGGGATCATCCACATCCTCAAACAGATGAGGGTTCTGTTGGTGATCCTCCGGGATCCCTTCTAGAACCTTAGGCTCATTAGACAACCACTTACGTAGCTCGTAGCCACCTGTCTTCAATATTTCAATCAATTCATCCCGCAGTAGGAGGGCCTCCTCAATACTTTGGGCTCCGGTGCACACGTCATCAACATACAAGTCACGTGACAGCACGGAAGCCCCACGGGGAAAGCGGATCCGTTCCCGCTCTGCCAATTCAAGCAATGATCTGATGGCGATATAGGGACTAGATTTCAAACCATACGTGTTTGTGTTGAGTTCATACACCGTCACAGGATCCTCAGGGCGCTCACGCCAGAGTATCAACTGGAATCGCCTGTCCTCAGGATGTATGACTGTCTGGCGGAACATCATCCGGATGTCCGCACCAAAAACCACTTGATGTCTTCTAAAGTTCAAGATGATGTCAATTATGTCCCTATGCAATTTGGGACCCGAATGCAAACACAGATTCAACGAAACCCCGTTCGAAGTGGGTGCGGACCCATCGAAGACGGTCCTCAATTTGCCTGTTGAGGCCTTCACCACCGCGTGGTGGGGCAAAAAATAATGCTCAGTTGAGCTCCAATCAACTCGAGCCGGAGACATGTGACCCAAATCCTCGTACTCGCGCATAAATTCAATATATTTATCGCGAAGTACGTGGTCACGCTGCATACGTCGCTCCATGGACAGCAGTCGTTTCTCCGCAAGCGCCCTACTTTGCCCTAGGCTAGGACGTGTAGCAACAAATGGTAACCTAGTTACAAACCGACCGGAGGGCAACCTCTCCGTGGTCGATCGAAAAAGGGCTTCGCACTCAGCGTGTTCCGGATCCATCCTGGAACTCATAGGTGGCTCCTCCACCTCCCAAAACCTTTGCATGGTCTTGGCCAAGGACGCAGATGCGACAACCGGTGGCTCCTCCGCGGTGCCATTATCAAACACAGGGCCCATCAGGGCAAAACCAAAAATCGTAGACACTGCCGTCAGTGAAGACGAACCCAGAGCCTTCTGTGTACCCAACAAAATCCAACCCAATACGTCCGAGCCCAGGAGCAAGTCCACTGGGCCGGGATGAAAGACAAAGGGGTCGGCCAAATCCAGACCCGAAACCAAAGACAACACACCCGGCGGTATGTCTGTCGAGGGGTGCCAACCCGCAATGGTATCCATTACCATAGCCGAAGTCGTGATCCTCATTGTGGAGGACTTCAGCGAAGAAAAGGTGACAAGTGTCTGGCCCGTCAGACACTTCACTTGTATGCCACCAACTCCAAGAAGTGGCACAGGCGAGTCTTCCACGACTAAACCTAACTGGCGTGCCACTCGAGTGGTAACCAAACTGCTTTGAGCCCCTGAGTCCAACAGAGCTCTCAAATTAATGGCTTCTCCCCCACGACCCCATACGCGGACCACCGCGGTAGGGAGCAGAACCGTCCGCGGCTCTGTCCCAGCAAGGGAGCAAGCTAGTTACGGGCTCCCCACTCTCTCCAAACCAGGGGCGCGCCACTGACCCGGATAATATGGCGGGCGAGTGCACATCCCCATCTGAGGGGGGCATAACCCGCGGCCCGGCCATACATATGGTACGGCGGGTGGTACTCCAGCCGTGGGTACTCGTGCAGCGGCGGAGAAAACCGCTGCGGCTGCATGTGTTGGGTATTGGTAACCCGCGTGGAGGGGTGTCCCCACTCTCACGTCCGATCTAGGGCCCCCGCCCATGGGGGCCCTATCCGGGGCCTGGCCAGCCACATACTGGCCATGACCTTGGGGCGCGTGGTCCCGGTCCGCCAAGACCCGCGCAGGTACGCGACCCCCTCCCGAGGGGGGGTGCGACGAGCGAAGCCGCGTCCTCCGTCCGGTGGTGGAGGGCTTCGCGCAGGAGCGCCCCCGCCCATAGGGGACCCCTGCCTCAACATCCGGGTGCCATCCCCGTTGCGGTTCATGCAGAGCATCACGTGGTGCAGCCCACGGCATGCACTGCATGGTATGGCTCTGGGACAGTCACGTGCATAGTGACCGCCCAAACAATAAAAGCAAAGTTCATGCCGCTTTGCCATGCGGCGCCGATCTTGTACTGGCAGTCCCTGCCAGTCCCTGCATTGCAGCAGGCTGTGGCCCATCCGACCACATTGCAGGCAGTCCGCGTCCCTCGCGACTGCTGCCGTGTGTGCAACCCGCGCACCAGCTCCACGCGGTGGCGGTTGCCGTCCCTGTTGGGGCCTCCCTCGCCATGAGGGTTCCAAGGGCCTACGTTCAGGCGCTCTGGATGGCGCTGAGTCCGTCATGGTATTCTCAGCAGCCCGTGCCTCAAACTCCAAAAACTTCACCAAGTCAGTGAATGTTGGTAGGGTGGTGCTATCCCGCTCCGCATTTTCGCGCTCAAACCGCGAGCGGATGTCATTGGGCAATTTGCCCAATACAATGTGCACCAACAAAAAAGACCATTGGTCCACCGGCAGCCCCAGTGTGCGGAGCGCGTTACAGGCCACTGTAACGGGCGTGAGCAACTGCAGGCGCAACTGTGCCCTGTTGGCCACCTTGGGCAGGGCCATCAACTGTGCGGCGTGCGCATCCGCTAACAAACGTAAGTTTTGATAGCGGGAGTTCAATAACTCCCAAGCCGTATCGTACTGGTCGTCCTCCACCCGGAGGTGCTGGATGAGCGACCGCGCTTCATCCTCAAGAGTGGAGAGGAGGTAGGCCATCTTCTGGGCCTTCGACAAATCCTGTCGTGCTACGACCAGGGACTCAAACATATTTTTATATGCTACCCACTCCTCCATCCTACCCCCAAAGTGGGACAGCTGAAGGGTGGGGAGCCGACCAGTAACCGCTGGTCCTTCCTGTCTAACAGGTGTGCGAGGGCTGGTCCGCCAGCCTGTCTCGCCCTTATTGCGGTCACCGCCTCCGCGATATCATCGTGCAGACTCAGGATCTGGTCCATGTCCGCCATGTGACCTGCGTAGGCCTCCGGGGTAAGATCGGCTTCGGTAAGCGCCGCCATGGCCGCTTCCGCGCTAATCAATCGTGAGTGGAGGTGATCCGCTCTTAGCAGTATGGCGCCCTCCCTGTCCTTCCGGGACAGGAGTCCTCCGGCCGTCACAAACCATCTCAATTCGTTGGCGAGTGTCGCCCTAGCATTGGAGGCCTTCGCCATCGCGTCAAGTCACAAACAAAAAATAACAAAAGGTAAATAAAAAACAACAAAATCAAGCAACTACACGAAGAACCGCGGTAGGTATGAGAATGGCACAAACCCGGAACGCACGGTACAAACCGCAAACAAATACAAAAAAGGTTACAAATATTCTTATACAAACAAACTAAGAAAAATCTAATAATTTTTACAAACAATTAATTATTTTTTTTTACAAACGAACAAATAGAGGGTAGATAAACTACGCTCTGCTACCAGAAAATGTGCAGAGCAACTACGCTCTGCTGCCAGAAAATGTGGCAGAGAGAATCCGGACAAACGAAGCGGCGGGAAGAATTCTGTACCGGAACTTCACCGGGAAAAAACCACCGGTAAAAATAAGTACCGGGAAAAAATCTCCACGCGGCACCACGTTTGCCCGACTAAAACCTAACTAACTTAACGCAGTCTGCTACCACCGTAGCTTATGAAGGGAGCTACAGGGCCCTATATGATAATCTAACCTATAAATTAACTACAATTGAACACTTACCAAATTAAATCTTCTTTCTCTTCGGATCCAAACTTGAGTGTCTTCGGGAAGGGGGAATTCCTAATCACCCTACCTAACCCTTGAGATCTCAATTCCCCAGGACAAATAAATAGATTTCTTCCCGTAGTTTCACTCGGGAACAGCCAGATGTGAACAGCCAGCCACGTTTCACCTCTCACAAGAAAAAGTCACAATAACAGAGTTTTTCACAAACACAAATTCAATAGTTATTTAACAAACAGGAAATTCACAATTATCACTCAAACTAAACAACAAGCAAAAGACGCGAGACCGCTCCGCGTATTAAAATCAAACCGATATCGCCCGGGACAATGCAATGGCGACCGTCCGCGAGCCATTCGCGCTAGCAGTGTGAGAACCCCGAAACGCCTGGCGGCGATAACAGGAAACGCCTGCGTTTAGTTTTACCCAATATATTACAAACAGGTACTATGTTGTGCTTGTCACATAAATAGTCAGTTAATACATGTCTTTTGCGAAGTAATTACACAGACTCAATTCCAGACACAAATCTCCAAACAAGCTGGGTGTTACATAAACAAGGCTATCCCAAACTGCAGCGTCTGGAGCACGCAATAACTTTGCTGCGGATTAGCCGCGACTGCATTGATGAAGTGGACAATACCACTCAAGGTATTTGCGTAAAGTTGACAATACCGCAAACCCATTGTATAACTTAGTGTAACTTAATCGTCGCTAGTTGATAGCAAACAGCAGTTAGTCAGGTGGCCGTGTTTAGACTCCGTATCGGGGAGAGATCCATTGCATGGCCGTGTAATCCCTGGTAGGCGCTTTGACTCACGTCTAGCTTACTTTTATTACCGTGCCTGCATCGCGAAATAAAACAAAATTGGCGGGAATTTATGGGCCACAGCCTCAATGTGGCTAGTGGGGTGGAAAGTTTTCAATTTGAAACGAATAACTTGTTTGTCTAGCGTAATAAGGAGGGCTTTGCGGCGGTAATAAGGGGACGCAATGGCTGTCGCGGGCTTCCTGAAAACTACTTTCTTGGTTTATTACCAGAGATGTAACGCGAGTTGTTAGACAGGTGTGTGGTCTGAGGGCCTCATAAAATAGCGCTATTGCCGTTCTTATTTTTTTCTCCTTTGCGGAGTAATTTATTTTTTGCGACATTCATGTCAAAACTTTTTCAATATGGTTCGTGTTGTCATAAAAGCGTTAGGTATTATTTTTAGAAATGTAGCATCATAAAAAGCCACATGATTGATTAGACTGTTTGGTTTCTAGTTTAAAATATTTAGGAATAGGTATATTATTAGAAAATCAATATCTGCCTGATTACTTTATTTACAATTGATGTACTATTATTGTTGTTAATTTGTGAATTAACAGTAAGCGCCTGAGAAAAAACGAAAGCCTACATTTCTCAAAACGTCACTAGCATTTAAGTCAAGAGGTTGATTTTCACGATGACCTTAAATGACCCAAAGTTCTCTGCGGCCATTCGCATTCTTCAGCAACAAATTGAATGTTAAAACGCGTTACCTGCCCCTAACTGAATAAGTTACGAGGCTGGAGGTATTGGTAATGAAACTTGAATGACCCGGGCCTGCCTGCGCTGCGGATGGAGTTTCCGTGTTTATGTGCCCGGGTTTATTCTGTTACGTTAAGTGCCGCTTCTAAATGTAACCTTTTAAAGGTCGGCGCTGGGTAAAACTGCACACCCTGATACTTTTATATGGTTTCGAATGTTTAAAAATGAAATGATTACTGAGTTAGATACAGCAGCATGCGAAGAAACCCCTGAAGAGATAGGATTCTGTGAGGTCAGGTTTCTCTGCACGTGCACGTGCAGAGAAACCTGACCTCAACAGGATTGGATGTACAGCCATGGCTGTACATCCAATCCTGTTCAGAAATAATAAGATGCTTGATACACAACTAATTCGATAAAGCCATTCCAGAGATAGCGGAATAAAGACACATATCTACCTACACTTGCAAATATTATACTCGATTTTTGAGCACTCATTAATGAAAAGTTTTTAATAAACTTTGTTGAATGGAGTACTTTGGAACTTCACAAATAATAATAATAATAAAAATCTTTATTTACCACCACTAAATTATTATAGGAAGTACTTACAGGAAAAGCTTAGTATCTAGGGACCATAAAATTATGTGGAGCAGGAGCTTGAAATAGGCAAAAACCTGTACTACAAGACAAGACAAATATTAAGGGTAGATCCCAAAATACTTTTGAGAGCATAGACCCGCGTGCAGCTTATATTATTACATAGGTACTAAAGATAAGATCGACTTTAAAAATTGTATTGCATTCATAAAAGAGGAAGTTCAATAGAAATCCAAGTTGCATTACCGAACGGAATATAAAAGTGTCATCACAGCGCAGAAGTACATAACGTGCACAATGCAAAACAAGTTACCTATGAAATGCAGTGGCAATGCAGCCAAGTCACAACTTACCAAACTACATTTCACCAAGTTACTAACACGAGCAATCGAAAAATAGAAAGTTGGGAGCAGGAGCGAGTATAACACAGTAACTGGCATTCTTCAGTCCGGGCGAGAATCGCTTCAGAGAATTTATTCAGTTCGCTCCAGTTTACATTGGTTTGCCACATTCGGGATTCAAAGACAAATGAAAAAATTCTTGCATATAAAACTGTAAAATGCTTAATGTATACTAGGTTGTATACAATACGCGCCTTCGCTCGTGTAACGTCGTAACTCTCGGCTATTATGCCGGTTTTTGATGGACAATCTTTTTGGTATATTTTGCAACTCTTATGCAATTTTTTTAATGAAAAGTTGAGATAGAGAAATCAGGTATACATAACAAACAAAACAATCCAGATCTCTAAAAAGAAAAAACACAATTTACATTTACAAATATAAGTCAGAAATTCAGGATTAGTTTAGTTAGCATTACTCAGGGTAGACAACAGCAATTCCTAATGCACTGTAGTGAACACCCAAATAATAGTGTCCTGGACAGCAAGAGTTCTTGGTGTTCTGTTCTTGCTTCTGGCATCATTTGTGTCGTCTCAGCCGGCGATTATCAAAGCAATCAGCTCTCCGCAAACTGTTGCTAGAAATGGGGGTTGCGAATTTATCGATATCTTCGTCACTATCGATGTTTCGCTAGAAACCATTATTGCGTTACTATAGAGTAATTCATTTATATATAGATATAAATGACTGCAACGATTTTACAACTGAGAATAACAGATATACGGATCTTGGCAAGATAATAAGTTCATTAGATTTTTGTGGCGAAACAGTTTTCTTTTTATTTGTAAAATAAACAAACGTTGATGATTGTTATCGAAATATTATAGATCAGTTGCCTCTATGCCTTCGAATCCCACGGTAAGCCTACTTACATTATTTAATCTAGTTTCGATAAGATTATAACACTATCGACTGGACAAGAAGAAGAAGAGTATCACTATCTGGCGTAAAGAGTATCTATTATATAAAATACGAGTACAATGGCAGAATCGGTTAAATAGTTTAGAAATTCTGAAACCAGGGTACCGATTGGACTTTAACCAGTAGAAATAGAAAGTTCTTTAAATATTTTTTTATTATTACTTCTCACAGACGCAGTTTATCGATATTCAAATATTTCGGCACGAGACATCACTAGTGTAATTGACGAGTGTTTGCTCAAGTTTGGGCGGCGGCGAGCGCTGGGCGGGCGGAAACAGTTGAGGGCTGTGTTTTAACTGTTGCGTCTTTTGATTGCCAAGAGCTGGCCAGGGCGCTAACTTAGACGCTCCTTTCTAATTGTGTACAAATACATTACTTGAAAGTTACAATTTGTGTATAATGTTATTAATAATAGCTTTTACGTATAAAAGTTATAAGCAAGAATGAACAATGTTTTTTTGTCGTAGCCTAGAAAATTTCCGAGCGAGTCAAATTAAAAAAAAAATAATTAAAACTAAATACGAAGCATACAGTGCAGGCAGATAGATACGATCATCTTAAAATATTTTAGTCTTGGGAAAAAATTAAATCATTTTTAACTCAAAAATATAGTTTACGATCCTATGTTTTAAAGATATATTTTTATCGCTGGAAGAAAACGTTTTAAATAAATGTGATTTCTTTTTCCTAAATGGCGAAAAACCTGCTTATAGTTTTTTTTACTATGAATGGAACGCACCAAAATAGATCCGATAAATTAATTACCTTACATTTTTTTAACATTTACATGAAAAAACCAGCCATATTACGAGATTAGGAAGTTAAGTGGTGAAAATCGGGACAGTAAAAGTGATTTACATTTAACAGAGAGAGGAATATATACTTCGAATTACAGAAGCAATTCGGTGCTTAATTCGTAGGCCAAGAAAGATGGGCGGCCACGCTCGGCGTCGGCACCCAAGTTTAATTACAAAAGCAGGTTTATTCACTCTAATTCCGGAATTTTGCATTCCCCACGCGAACCGCGGAAGGGTCAGACCTAAAGAAAATGACATTCGTTATTCTATTACACAGAGCAGGAGAAAAGATGAGGTTCTTGTAACTACTGCGCTGTACGATCTATTCTTTGAGGCAACTGAAGTACCACTTTCTACTTTATTTTTACTCTGTGTTACTCATGATGACGAGAGTAGGATTAAGACTGCTTTCGGATTTAAATTTAGTCCAAAAATCCAAGTGTAATTTTCTTTATAAAACTGATTAACTTAAGCTTGAGCAAATTTTTCATAAGCTTTATTCAAATCTGTTAATTTCCACAAGAAATATATATTATGTAAATTACGAAAGCGGATTATGAATTTTTGTAGCCATTAAATGAGTCGTAATTATTTTTTACGTCATGTTTTAATTAACTTTATAACGGCCTGAGACAAATTAGCATTCCTTGTGGTTATTACGACGGATGAAATTTTGCTTCGAATTTTGTAAATAATTTTGTTATAAGGGAAATGTGGCACAATCTAGGATTAAGCGAGATGGAGAAAATTGTGCCGTTGGTATATCGACTAAATTTATTTACAAAATATTGGACCTGAATGGAAAAACAAGTTCTGCCAAAATGGTGACAAATTGTTGTTATAGACTACCTAAGTTACGAATAACAATTTGTTTCTATGTCTGTCAACTCCTATAATGAACTGTAACCTATGTATTGTATTGCAGAAGATCCCTTTTAAAAAGTGCCAGTCGTTGAAATAATTACAGCATACACACATTTTACACTAAATTATTTTTAAATGAATATTTTTATTTTAAACTAGCTTTCGCCTGCGGCTTCGCCCGCGTGAATTTTCCACGGGAACCGTGCCTTTTCCCGGGATGAAAGGTATGTCCTTCTGCGTACTTCTCTCTATCTATGTGTATGCGAAATTTCAGGAAGATTGGTTCGGTAGATAAATCGGTGAAGAGGTAACAAACAAATAAACAAATAAACTCACTTTCACATTTATAATATTAGTTAGGATTAGGATTAGGATTCCTATTATCTAACTTTGGCCAACCCAGGCCAAAAAACTGACAAATTGATGACTAAATGATTAAGGAGAAGAGCCTAATGATTTGTGATATAATAATCAAATATATAAAAGTATCTATACCTATTTTGATAGGAAATATGAATACTACACAAACTAATGAACAAAATAAATATATTTTACTAGATTTCGCCCACGGCTTCGCCCGCGTGAATTTCCCACGGGAACAGTGCATTTTCCCGGGATGAAAGGTACCCTATCTCCTTCTCCGAACTTCCAGCTATGTGTATGCGAAATTTCAGGAAGATTGGTTCAATAGATACAGCGTGAAGAGGTAACAAACAAACAAACTCACTTTGGCATTTATAATATTAGTTAGGACTTTTATTTGCGAAAACTCTTTTCGAAGTCAAATTTTGCAGGCTCAAACTCTTGCTCAACTTTATAGTTTAATTATTTCAATTTATCTATCCAAGTTTAATTTCATATTTATCATTTCATTCGGATCAGAGTCAGACTTCACAGCCAAACTACAAAATAATAAGAGTACAGTGGAGAAACTCATCTTGTTTGCAAATTTTACCTAGTTATTATATTTATTTATTTATTTATTTTATTATATTTATTAGTTATTTTTACGAATAAGGTTCCGAAAAATCTTTAGATTTTTAGACCTTATAAGTATTAATTGAAAATTGCACTTTTCCAGTTCCTACACTTTTTATTTTTGTCTAGTAACTCTGACAACTGGCGAGAGCTGGAAGCATGACCGCAATAATGGCGTCATCTCGTGTCAAAGGCCAAGATCCACTTCTTCGGGTCGCTGCGCCGCAGTAGTAAGTAAGAAACCATCTAGCTATAAAATGATTCCTTGGGACATTTACAATCTGGTTATTTTGTACCTTTGCCCAGCGTTGCAGCCAGCAGGGCCCGGCGGGGCGCTTGGGGTCGGCCGTAGCCGCCGAAACTGCCGAAGTTTTCTCCACCCCGCCGTTACGAGGCGCGAATCGCCAGCGTTACAATTACAACGCGGCACGCCATATTTATGCCGGCGGTAACCAAATTGCCCCGATATTATTCCATCCCATTGAGTGCGAAAAGCGCAAATTAAACCGATTTTATATTGGACGATTTTCCTCAAGCTCCGCGAGATATGTTCGTTGTTAGATAAGAGCGAAGAAGATTGCGTTATGAAATAAGAAAGGAATTGCACGTTCTATAGAGTTGCGTTTCCAGTTTTCCGCTTTCGAATAAATAAACGTCTCGACTTTATTTGGTTTGTTCTTGATTGCGAATAAATTCGTAATTTTTGAAGCTGAGAGCTAAATTAATGAAAATTTGATATTTCGAATTAAATAAACTATTCTGAGACTTTAGAATGGACTTTTATAATACCTATTAAAAGTTTTATGGTAGTAATTATTGTTCTAAAATGATCTTATAAATTGCTTTAATTTTTTTTCTCTTTTCTGTCTTATCAGCCTGGTGATGTCTATTGTCTTTTTATGTCCCTTCTAAATGTTTTAGTTTTGATAATAAATAAATCATGCAATTTAGGTAGGAAATGTTAATATGCTGTTGGTTTTCTTAAGAAATAAAATAAATGCTTAATTAATAAATCGTGCAATTTGGGTACGAAATGTTTTATACAAGTTTAGTATTAAAATACACAGTATAACTTAAGATTTTTTTGCTTTTTCATATCTATCTGAAAGGTACAAAATTATTTAGCACTAAATTTTGTTTTACGTATAAAATACCCTCGGGCGATAACTGGGAGCGCTGAACAAACCGCGAAACACTACTAAAATTTTACAACTGAGTTGCTCCCCGCCCTTCGTATAAGCGAAATGTTAGAAGAAAATGGAAAAGCAACCGAAAGATATATCTTTGAGGGGCTCAGATATTTGGGAAACTATATAGCCTAATGAAAGCGAACGAGGGCGGCCGGGCGCTAACAACTAATTGGCTATTCCGAAAACTCATTTGAACACAAAATGGATTCTGTATTTAAATTTCAGCATTCCGTAAAACAACGGCGAAAGTTAAACGCATAAGGTATTTCGGTTTTCATAGATTTATCCTCCTTCGAATTGTACTTAAAGTATCGCCTAGCATTTTTCCTTATTATGCGTTCAGATATTGACCAAAAGAATCTTCGATCAAATCGCAATAGAACGTTCAATATCATCATTATTCAGCAGGAATGGAGTAGGTACATTCGTGCTGCTTTTGGGAATCCAACGTCTGGCTTGGCTAATGACGACTGTGCTCTGAATATAGAGCGGATCGCGTCTCCATCGGCCGACGTACCTATTCGACAATGTACGTAGTCTATATATGTTATGTGGGGTCAGATAAGTCTGCCAATATATCCGAGAGTCGCTTTCCAACTAAAAGTAACTATAAATCAAAGTTCACTTTCTCTGTTGTGTTAAATTGTGTTTTGTTTAAGTCGTTCGTTCCTCGTGCGTTTGCTCGGGTAGTTCGCGACATATTGTCTGAGAACTCCGCCGACGCCTCTCCAATAAATAAGCAGGTCACATATTGAAGGGGGCGGAGGGAGAATACAATTGTAAGTTTCCTGCGCGGGCTTAGGGAAGGCAAAGTTTAAAAAATACAAGTTTTTTTGCCCCCGGCTCGCGGACACGCATGACAACGTTCACACGTACGCGACGAGGAGCGATGCGGCGCAAAACATAGAGAGTGCTGAACAGTCACTCGTATTAATCCTCTTGATCAAATATAAGTATGTTGATTGGTTGATCTCTAGTACATCTTCCACCCACAGTCATTCGTCAAACAAAAACAATACATTTTTTATAATGGTTGCATTATGGAATCCACTAGGCTACTTCTACTCGACTATTTCCCATTAATTTTAAATAATACCGCTGAAAATCACAGAAATAGCACGAGAATTTTATTACCATTAGTACGCGCTCACCATTCCTGATGTCCATCGACTGTAACGTTAGTCGGAATAACAATGAGATCCATTAAATCTCCAAAGATTTAGTGCATAATAAGTAGCTACTTCTATAAGAATACTTCGATTCTCGAAGTTGGAATTCGCCTTTGATAATTTTCTCAGCGTCTCTGGGCTTACGGAGTGAAAAGATTAGGGACTGCTGAAATTGAAGCTTATAAAAAATGTCTGTGTTAAGTGATCGATCAGGAGTAAAAGTTGTTAATCTTGTCTCGAGCCGCGGGAGTTCCGGCAACTTCTCGCCCAGGAAGGCACAACAAGCAATTAGTATGCAGCGAACGGATCCGCACAACATTTTTTTACATTATGCTAAGTCCTAAAGAAAAAGTGTGGAAAGTCCACGTCTAAGGGTGGCACTCCAGTGATTCCCAATAATTCATTAGAGCGGGCGGCGTCACGGGGAACGAATTAAAATTAATGATTCGCGAGGACAGGAGTCGCTGGGCGGATTCCATTGTGTTATCTAGTCACTTTTTATCCGGCGAGATAATTCAGACGTGGGGCGGCTAACAGGTGCCGCGGCGACTTGTCTCCGTTAGAGGTTTACGTGACTTTTAAAGCGACGCGAGGTGCCACTTCTCACGACTATTGTGCTGCGAGGCTCTCAACCACTCCCGCTTTAAATGCGCCGTTGTTGTTTTGACTGTAGACTCTTGGAGCTTTAAGTTCTTTTAATTAATAGTTTATTCTTTACTTAGTTTAAGGTTTTTTGTCTTTCTATGAAACTATTCTTAATCAGACGGAAGTTCACCTGCAAAATAATTTCCATTTCGCTGACGTTTCGTGGTCATACATCTTAATTTAAACAAAATGCCTACCCTAACTAATGTCAATACAAAACTACACAATAGATAATATCTACAACATAATCCACAACAACAGCAAGATATCTTCAATTTGGGTGTAATATCTGTTGATCCCGCGATGGGATTTGTCTCGGCATTGTCGGGATGATTTGATGAGAATTCGGCGGCATACAAGTCATGCTTCCATTTTCGGGTCACGCGCCGCGCGCCTCAACTAAGGCTTTACGCCCCCGTCTCGCCCGATCTTAAGTAAACTGCAGAATACTTAATGCATCGTATGTTGGTAATATTCGGTATTCAAATCGAGTTTGTTGTCAGCAAACTATGTTGTGACACACCCTATGATTTTGATGAGAATATGGAATAATTGATGTAGATTATACTCGTCAGGATGATATTGTATTTTAGGGTGAATTATGAATATTTGAATATTACTCATATTAGTGTAATTACAATTACCCGATACGAAGAGATATTTACAAAATAACTAATTAATAATCAATCTTTCGTATATCCCTTAGAATCATTATCATCATCATTAACTGCGCTCAAAGCTCTTTAAAATAAGTAGATTATATATTTTTTTAAATAAAGTTTATTATCACTAAGCTAAGCATAAACCTCTAGAAGTCAAACTCCATATTTCCAACATTTTTCTTAAGCCAAATATTATTAATTGGCATATAAATACCAAAATTGCCTCCGAAACCGGCGGTGGCCACGCAACCGCCATACTTGCGCGGGAAGAAAATATATTTACTTTGGCGAAAAAAGGGATGATAACGTGACTGTTGGCTAATCGGCTGACATCTCAACTTTGTTGTTCTTATTGGGCGGTGTCCATAAGCCGGGCAGCCGTGCGTCGCCCGCATCCTAAGCAGCGCCTTGCGACGACGCCCAACAAATTGACGACAATATTCTGTTGCCAGTTCCCTGTCACCCGGCGTGGTTATTAGTGTCTGTGCAGACGGGCGTGTCAAACGACATATTTGTCATTTTGATCACCAGGTTTGTCGACAAGACCACGCACTAGGACGGGACGGTTTTGGAAGTCCCCACGTGCCCCTACGTTTACGAATCAGCTTGATATAACAGATCCTCATCATCAATACATGTAATAATAAAACTGTAACTGGTATGTGTATGTACATAGAGTATTTTTAAGAAAAAAACTATGAGGGTTCTTCATAGGGCCAATAAAAGACAAAACCATATTTTGTTGAATTTTTGTTTGTCTTTATATCTGTATGTTTGTACGCGCATCACGCAAAAACTACTGGACCAAATTAGATGCGGTTTTCACTGTTGTATTATAGAAGGTATAACTTAAAATCTGGCGTAAGTTTCATCTTGATATGCCGCTTAGAACCTGAGATATATATAGCGGACGAAGTCGCGGGCACAGGTTGGTAGAAAATCTATGTCTCTACATATATAACTCAAAGGTGACTGACTGACTGACATAGTGATCTATCAACGCACAGCCCAAACCACTGGACAGATCGGGCTGAAATTTGGCATGTAGGTAGATGTTATGACGTAGGCATCCGCTAAGAAAAAAGCTATCAATAATTTAAAAATAAATAGGTAACTACACATTTTGGTAAAAAGTCATTTTGTTATAAATGTTAATTAATTTTTTCCTAGTTACAAAAGTTGAAACAAAAAAAACGTATAGGTATTTGTTTAAAGATGACACAAATAAGAAGTTACAGATCTTACAGATATTTGTATCGTCAAGCAAGAATATAATTAGAACTCTGAGATTTATATTGTGTCCTTACATTTATTTGTCTAAAGATGGATGGAAGTAGGTAATACTTACACAAGGATTGGTACTGTTAATACTCTTAATACAACACATTATTGGATACAATTGTATTAGATTGTCGGGTTTAAATTTTGTGATAGAAATAAGGCAAAATTACAAACGCAGCGTTTCAACCGCTCGTCTGCTCGTCACAGCAAGTAGACGTACGGTCCACACGGACGACTGTTTTCGTTTTAATTGGCCGCCAGTCGTTAGGCCCGACAAGCACGTGTGTATCAAGTTGATTACTCAAAGTAAGAGTGTCACATTTTTGTTTGGTCACGCAGTTGTTTGAAATTCAGAGTTTGTCCGGCCCGTGTGGAAATTAATACACGTTCCGATAGTTCTTTTGATGAATTTAGGGTGGGCTACTCAGACTAATAATTCTAATGGACGAAATTTGAGTTGTGCGTCCGGTTCAGGAAATGTTACTTGTTCTATTTGTAAATAGTGGCCAGTGGCTCTTAGGAAACTCTTTTATCTAAACTCCATTTATTCCTACCAGTCCTATCATGTAAACAATCTTACCATGTCTTTTTATGATTTTACAACAATATAAATTAAAATAGACTTTTTAGGAAATTACTTTCGTGGTTAATAAATATTTTACTTTAGAATGTTTAGGTTTGAACTAATATTTGATTTATTTTCAACAAAATTCAATAAAAAGTACTGTGAAGATTGTTTACATGATAGGACTGGTAAGAATAAATGGAGTTTACAATACGTTTTCTAACAAAAAACTGAACACATGCAAGATTTTTATTACAGTTAAAGTGAAATAAGTATTTCAGAAATAGTATCTTTGTGGGAATTAATTTAAAAAAAATATTTCAGCTTTCTATTCAGCACAGACAGATACATCAGTCATCTGGCATATACAAATATCCATAGCTACTACACTTAGATCTTTGAGCAACAAAGACTTCCGCGCGCGGAATGGGAGAGTCCGTGCTGCTCTATGACCTAGATAGATTATACAGTATATTATCATTATATAGTAAACCAATAACTATGAAAACAAAGAAAATATAAAACCTAAGTATCATCCTAATAAATGGCAATAGATTTTAAGGCTTTCAAAAAATATATATGTGCGTGACTCGGCAGGCGCCGCGAGGTCGCCGCGCCGTACAATTGTGTAGTCCTAGAAAACCCGCCCAAACTAACTTCAACTCCATAAATACACGAAAGCCCCCTTACTTCGTCTGAGGATGAAAAGTTTCAGCGGGGCAGGGAAGGCCAGTGTAAACTGGTGGGGGTATAAAGTGGCTAATATGAACAGAACACGCGTATGGAAATTACAGTGGAATCAATCACGAACAGCCAAACATGGCTCGCAGATAGCACAAACAATGCCTTCCTTACCTAATGCTTTTCCCTAAAGGTTTTGTCTTCAGATTTTTCGCCAGAATATTTGAGTCTGAGGTTTTCTTTGTCTATCAGCCGGTAGGCATATCTTTTGGAATAAAGGTAATTGATTTATGTTTTATAGCAATTTCAATGAAAATTTACCGCTATTACTAACTCAGAAGTCTCAACCCAAATCCAAGGCAAAAGGAGCGCAGGGAAAAGGCTCCACTCCTGGTTAAGAAACCAGCGCGACTGGTTCGGCCGCAGTACCACCTCGCTGTTTCGTGCAGCGGCCTCCAAAGTAAAAATCGCCATGATGCTGTCCAACCTCCGATAGGAGAGGAATACGAAGAAGAAGAAGATTACCAACTCATAGAGGTCATTGAAGTAACTTGACATGAGGTTGAATGTACAGTCAACTGCAGAGTAACCTAAACCCTATCTCACCGAATCCTATCTCAGGGGGGTCAGGTATATCTGCAGCTGACTGTACGTACAATATTTTTTTCTTCAACATTACATGACCATAACAGAAGTCACGAAATAAGTATACCTCGATTCAAGCAGATGATGGCGTCCTCATTTTTCCGGAATAATAAGATCGTCAGTATTAATTTTCATTTTACTAATTTACAAAACAAGTGTCAAAGAATATGTATATCGCAGAATTCAAGATTCAAATTATATTTTCATCATAGGAAATTGAACGAGTATGCATTCATGTAGTAGCTCGTAATGTTTCCCCTATGGTAATCTGTGTCATATTGAACACACATAAAATCAGATAATAAAATACACATCAGAAAATTCAAAATCACTTACGTTTCAGTGGGAAGGCAGACGGTGTCCTAGTATGCCAATAAAAATGTAAATATCACCAATAAAATTTTGCTTTGAAGTGTGCCGCTGCTGGCCGGCTTTGATGTGGCGGCGTAATCAGAACCCTTATGGCTACTGTCACAGTTTACGTTATTCGCGATTTCCCTGAAGAATTGCTTCGGAGATCTTCTTATACCGTTATTGCAAGCAATTCAATATAGTGCAATTTCTTAAGGAATACCTACTGGGTATGATTTTAAAAACAAAAAAATACTTACCTTCTAAACCATTAAGTAAAAACTTTGTACCTAATGTGGTTAACTTGGCAGTCTATAGGTATATTCTGCAAACAATACCGACTCGAAGAACTTAAATAATAAACACATTTACTTTATTATCGTGTTTAGAGTCGAAACAAACAATAGAGTGGAAAGTTTAAATGTAAATGATAGGAGCATATGTGTTGAGAAAATTACTGGATATTGAAACTGACAAACTTTCTCTCATGAAGATATATGGCCAAGTAAAGAAACTTTGCCTGCAGTAACTCTTGCACAAATTTTAATGCGACTTTTGGAATTGGATGTCTCAGAGGTCGCAAAAATATATATCATGGGATAAGTTCGAGAAGTACGCAATTAAGACGCTTTCTTCCCTCGGGAGAAACACTAGGTATAATATAACAGTGAATTAATATACTTAGTCGGGTGCCTAGCTCTAACATTAATTCGATTCTCACCACGTACATTTGCTATGTTTGTAAGTTGTGTTTATTATTATTAGGCAAGCCACGTCTTTATTTTTAGTAGATACACTGAGATTTTTGAGTATTTTTTATTCAATTTCGCAAATAAAAAGGTGACTATTAGGATTTTATTTTCTAAATTTAAAATATTTCCGGTAAACATCAGATAAACTATAAACAGACAATAGATAGAATATTATATAGAAAACTAGCTTTTGCCCGCGGCTTCGCCCGCGTGAATTTCCCACGGGAACAGTGCTTTTTCCCGGGATAAAAAGTAGCCTTTGTGCTATTCCAGGTCATTATCTACCTCTGTACCAAATTTCATCGAAATCCGTCCAGTAGATTTTGCGTGATTGAGTAACAAACATCCTCACAAACTCACAAATTCACAAACTCACAAACTCACATCCAAACTTTCGCATTTATAATATTAGTATGGATGGTGATCTATTTTTCAAAATCCATAATGAAATAATTCATAAAAAATCTTGCTAGTATGCTAATCAAAGCAATTATTAAAAAAATATACTTTAATGGTCAGACGGCTTAGGTTTAAACGTTTAGGTTCCGTTTGAGACACCAAAAAAAAGTACGAATGAAGTTAAATATAAAAGATAATTTGTTATAAATCTGAATAAATACAGCATTATACAAGGACGAACAAGGACCAACTCCAAAACGACTACATAATTTAGTCGATCATTATTGGATTTGCCCATAAAAATTCATAGCTACCGTTAACAAAATACGCATGCTATAAACTTATTCATAGAATAATACACTGGTGTTCGGGGGTGGAAGAATTTCAATATGTATAATGTTATGCAGGTTGATTCTTTGAGCGCGGGTCGACCACGGAGCATTTGAATAAACTGATATCGGGAGCCGAACAAAATATTGTCCGCTGATGCACAGATTAAAGAGAGTAGAGATCGTCTAATCCAAAACAGAATGCCCCTTCGACATAATTGTTTCAAAGTATGGAGACGACAATGGAGATGCGTTCAGTTTTATATTAGACGTTCTCAGTACAGTACATACAGTAATATATTAGTCATAGCTAGAGATATTCTTCTAGGTTCTAGGTTGATCGACTGGCTGACTGAAATATTGTGCAAGTAGCCCAAAGATCATATCTTCAAAATAAGTTACTTATTATTTACAAATATGCAATGCATTACAATGGTTCTATGAAATTAAGTTCTTAGTTGTATTAAAAATAGAAACTGTTTCGACGCCTGAAACGCGTCCAGACCATAATCTAGGCATCATCGTAGGATTTCGACTGATATTATTATTTGAATGATGCAAATTAGCAAAAATATAGTGGGGATGAACTCACAAAATTACTAATTTGTGAATTGTTTGTTATTTTTTCTACGTATGACGTCATTTTAAGATACACAATGGATGGTGTTAATTCTCTTCTCTCTTTAGTTTGGTTAGAGGTCGCTGTTTAGCTCAACCCGGAAAATATGTATGTTTGCCTCCGAGCTCTTATTAGATTCAGAGTATCGCATAGAGGACTGTTTTGAGCTAACTGAGTAATGGATGGATATGAGTTTGATAAAGTACCTTTATTTTATTTGTTTATATTCTTAGAGCTCTATTTTATAATAATACCTTCTATGAAAATATTTGTCTGACTCGCTCGTTCGGTTTCGGAATCAGTTAGGTATTTTAAATAGGGTTCCTTTATAAAAACATCTATATAGAGATAATGAATTTTCGAAAACCATAGCCCTGTTATCATCGTCAAGCCGAGCCGTGTCTCTGCCGGCGCCTACGTCGATGGGTTTAACAGTTTACCTGCTTCCATAAATACATCTCTGAATTTTTTTCCAAACATTTTTAATGCATTGTCAAATACAGCATAGACAAAGCAGTTTCGCCCGCTGTCATCAGATCAGTACAAAGGGGTCGTTGCGCGGGTAATCCATGATTACCGCCCGCTCAGCAGGCCGGGCTGGGCCATTACACGTTGTACTAGCACTTACATTAACGCCGGCCCAGATGAAAGATAAACATTTCACGTGAGGATGGGGCGAATCCGTATTCTCGTCACACGGACCGGGTTAATTCAATAGCTGATTGGATTTGGGGCACGTTGATCTGAGCGCCTGTTTACAACTCACGACAGTATGGATCCGATTTATTTGTTCTTGAACACGACTTATTTTCTTTAAAGCAACAATATTGTGAGATCTTAATATTTACGTTAAAAAATATCAATGGCTTATTTGTTTTTTTTTTACGCAAATTGAAGATTCAACAAAGACCATTAGAATAATGTTCCTAAAATAATTTATAACAAGCTAATTATTAAAAATAAAAAACACGACTGACAAGTTTTTACTCAAAAAATACATATAAACATATAAGTTATATACATTTTTGAAATCGCCTTTTAAAGACCTTTAATTTGATACCCCACTCCAATGATATATTATAATACAGATATGTTACGTTTATAGTAATTTGCGTTTTAGGTCTGTTCCGAGCAATCCAAAACTACACACATCGACAAGTTTTACTGATAAGTAAGACAAAAGATACAAAAGAGCATGCGAATGAAAGAGATAGCAATAGTTTTCAATGATTCCTCGTCAAATGTTTCTTATGCATAGAGTAACATTTTTTGTTGTAGAGACGACACTTATTTGAAAAGAAAGTACATGGGTAAGAAATAAAACATCTTATAAAAGTAAATCATATATATTGAAATATTTAACAATTCAGTGTCGGAAAAAACTCGGAAACCTAATTGATAAAAAGAAAAACAATAGTAATCCTCAATTATCAGTATAATGTATTATAATAGTAGAAAATCGAATTCAGTGAAACTATTTTAATGTTTATTAAATTAGTCCATTACACACATTAGATAGCTATTATAATAACGAACAATAATAAAAAACAACTGAACATTAATTTTAGGCATTGAAGTCACCATCAGTATTCGATTCTGCACTAACTAATCTATGTCCGCAGCGCACGCATCCTTGTCGCTCTCACGTCAAAACTAGAATCTCTCTTTCTTTGTCTGAACATGGCATCAGTGATTAGATTATTTGGAAAAATAATTGAAATATACTAAACAATCAAACTATTTTTGCATACACACATGTGATAAGAGATCCCTTGTACTTTGTTTACTTTAGAATCATAATTGGTACACTTTCGAAACACACACGATGGAATTTTTAATATATTTTGGTAAGGACACAGGAACTTACGACGCGGTACGCTCGACGAGGCGCTGGGCGCAGACTGATTACAAGACGTTCCAATTGGGTCGTATTCGAGTCTTCACAGCGCGCGCGCCTATAACATATCTGCCTCTTGTTTATATAGTATATCATTGCCCCACTCGATAAGATTGATAAAATTTTATTTTTTTGGTCTGCTATTTATCGCATTTATAATCCGCCATTTTGTTTTTATGATGACGTCATATAGCCTATGTCACTCGGAGGAATGCAAAGAATCTAAAAACTCTCACATCAAAATCTGTTAAGCCGTTCAGGGGCCCTATTTTTGAAAGTGTGACTCACCAAAAAAGCGTGAGCCGAATGATTTTTCATTCGATATACATTATTCCGTATTTTTGAATTGTCTATGTCGAATAATGCGCAACGAGTGGTCTAGACCATTCGTTTTCGTATGATTTGGTAGTCGAACGTTTTTTACGTCAAAATCATGAATGACATAGACAACCGGATACGGATATAGATGGAGTCTATTAGAATTTCATTTTTGCGTTCCGTTTAACGCTTACGTTCTCTTTGATTGAAAATTTACGAACATTTTTTTTTACGATTCGTTACCGATTCGGTTTTCGTTGCGTAGAATTGAGCAGAAATTATTTCTCGCATTATTTTCTTGTCACTGGCAACATTGCTAGACGAGTGATTTAAAAAATACGGCTTTTATGTTTTTAGTGACATAGTCGGACGAGTGCGACATAATAGTCTATTCGTTTTCGGCGGTATGTCATACTTTCAAAAATAGGGCCCCAGGACTTATGGTGGAATAAAGAAACTTACATACATACATACATACATACTTACATACATACATACATACATGAACCCTCAAAACATAACACTCCTTTTTTGGTCAGTCGTGTAAAAAAAAAAACAAATTTATAATTTATCCAACAAAAGTGAAACTAGAACTTACTACACAAATAAATCAAGTAATATCAAGTAATAATATAATTTTATGACGGAAGTACCAACTAAGAACCGTTTTCTATAGAACCTACCGAAAACCTACCTTCATGAAACCTTCTTTTTTCAATTTTTTTTAGACAGACTGTATTTGTGTCATTTAAATAAAACTATCGTATCGGACGATGTGAAAGCGAGTGCGCTTAGGTTGTCACTTCGCTCTTGCTTTTATATTCCATCTTGTGTTGACACTGCATTGTTCTCAGGACTATCCTATCTATTGAGCTGATTTGCTTGCATTACGGGGCCTAGGGCGCCGACGGCTTCAATGCATTTCAAACGGAATATTGTAATGGTTTTTATAGATATCGCTAACTTTGAATAACGGATTGATTCAAGGGGATTATAATGTTAACACCCACTACAAATGGCCAACATTGCGTAAGTATATTGTATTTTTTTACTCGACTGACCAAAAAAGTAGTGTTATGTTTTCAGGGTTCTTGTATGCAGGTATGTATGTAAGTTTCTTTATATCCACCATAAGCCCTAAACCGCTAAACAGATTTTGATGTGAGAGGTATTTTTGGATTTCTTGCATTCCTCCGAGTGACATAGGCTATGTGAGTTGTCAGTCGTATTTTATTTTTGTTTTATTTTTTAATTTTTAGTTCTAAGCATCTTTCAGTGATAATTTTAATAATGTTCTTCGTTTTTCTTGTCAAGTGGTTTTACAAGGGCGACCGACCAAATAAATAGCATTTTTTCTTTCTTTGCATTTACCGACATATATCAATAATACAGCTTAACTGCAAAGCCTAGTCTCTCCAAATTAGAAAAATGTGCCTTGTGTTCTTGATGAGAGATCAGTGTTTTCTTTCTTAACAAAAATATCATGTTAAGTCGTCATTTAATTGAAGAGGATGATAATTAAATTAATCGTCAGTGCTTGGGAGCTGTCAAATCGGTCGGTGGGAGACGGGAATGTCCGCAACAAAACTAAATTTTGTGGACAAGAATGCGAAAATATACCGTACATAAAATAATAAAATTGGAGACGGATACCAATAGAAAAGACAAGTAAATATTTTTTCAATTCCAGCAAATACATTCAAGTAACCTTGCGTACGAATGGTGTCTGGTTTACGAGCGCCCTTCTCTTCGCCGGGAAAGGTACGTTTTGTAGGAACTATTGGATGTTTTGACTTATTGCATCATTCAAGTTTTACTGCTTCTTCCAATATACTCTGAACATAGTGATGTAACAACTTAAGGGCGTACTATTGGCGAGTAAATTTTATAGTATTCTTATTCTACAAATTTATACCACATTTCGATGGCTTAGAGTGATAACCTCGGATGTGATTTTTTTGGCAACAGAAACATCCGAGGTTTTCACTCTAAGCCATCGATTTATACTTTGCAAAACCGTTACTGATCATAGGTACTTACTCTATTATTCTGTGAATGTATTCAAAATATGTATAATTTTATTATAATTTAAATTAAGTAAAATCATACCATAACGTTGTCATGTATAAGTTAATCCCAATTCAAACAAGCTAAAAAAAGTTCAGAAAAATAAATCCCAGAAAAATATACAAAAATGACATGCGCAAAACATAAAATCTGAATCTTATATAATATTACAAGGAATATCTCCTCAGAAGTACCATAAGGTGTATTTGAGCGTCGATGACACGCGGCTAAAAGGCGGGGGCGACGCGTAAAGATGTGCGGTGTAAAAAATCCCCTAATCTAGTAAACAGGGGCCAAATGACTCACTTCACGGCGGGGGCGCTGCGTATTCGGGGACTTAATCTTTACGGGATAAAGTAAAAGGAGACATGACCCAGGTGGCAGGCACCTTACGGCAAATTGGGCCCTCTGTCTTTTTGTAATGTTATCTACGCGGCCTCTCTTAATTATGGGAATGGGCCGTAAATAATAATTCTGTACACATGTGCATGGAGGTACTCGTTGTTTTGAAATTACAATGTAGTTGCTTGTTTAGCCGAACATAAGAGAAAAGGGTTGTTAGATGTAGTGTCAGACCACTATTGCAAATGGCCGTCCTACATATAGAGGTATATCCATATTTATTTATATTAAATTGAAGTTTTTTTATGATGCTTGACCTACATTTACAAACGTGTCGTTAAAAGTGTTTATTAGGCATCTGTACTTTATTTTGCTCCAATTCTTACATTTACGGAAAACTTTAATGAGTCGAGTCATAAGCATTTCGCATGCTGATGTAATATGCCAATATCTATTATTCAAAAATATACGTTGAACGATATTCCTATATTTTTGCCGTTGCCGTAGGAATATCCAATCCACACTGGCTCATTTTTACGACCACAACGTGATAGATGACCGCCTGTTGCTGCGCAACGCAGCGAAACTGTTCCACGTGTGCTTTATATTCGATACGCACTACTTTGTAACATATTCCATACACTCAGATAAGTGGAAGTTCAATAATGAAATCGAAGAAAGCCGTTTCTAGGCCACGCGTGACTATTCGCGCTTTTAAAAGAAAATGGGAAGTTCAAATACAAAGTAATATAAATCTTCCTGCGAACGTTAACTGCATCACCGGAACGGTTTTTCATGTTTAAACACAGCATTAGGTGTTGGGCTTCGTCCAGTCTAGCCGGTACGTGCGGGGCGATCGCCTTCATTCTTGGAACACGGAAAACCGTTCAGGCGACCCCCGACCCCCCAAACACCCACCACTTTTACGATGAATCTTCGTTCCTCCACATCAAGAAGTAATTTTAGTGTTCCTTTGCTGATTCAATGATAGCACTCGCCCTGATTGGTTAAGCCCTCTTTGATTTAATTTCGGGTTAAGTCGCTCTGCGGTTGGACCCTTTGGGATTTGGATACACTGTGCGTTCGCCACTAGCCTTCTGCTGGTTTGTATTATGGTAATGAGGCCTACGACTTTATGACTCAGAGGGTCAGTTACAGTATTTTATCCATACATACTGATATTTCTTTGATTTTTTTTTATTTCATGGTTTACGACATCAATTATATAAAAATTTATGCTAGAAATGAATGGGAATATAATGGTTTTCTAAATAGGACTGACACAGAGCAGCGCTACGACGCAGCTACGCCAATGCTACACATGTGCTACGACGCTACGACAAATCTTGGTTGTAGCTGTATAGCTACTCTGATTTTGTTCATGGTTTTGAGTGTTAAGTTAAGTTTAAAAGTTATTTAGATCGAAGAACTAATTATAGGAGATAAGAATTAATGGGTTCTTAACGAATAATTTTTTTTTTCAAATAAAGATTTATACAACATTTTGTATAGAATGTGACGTCCGTACAGAGTCCGTACGCACATGTTCCATCTCGTCCACAGGGCCAGTTGTCATGAATACGTAATACGAGAACGGCCGCGAATTCTTTCGTATATTATTGAATCATTCGTCGGCGCGACTCGCTTTAATTTCATGGCGGCTGAGCACGGCCCCCGGCCCCGGCTTTTAGTGTGGAGACACCTTCTGGATATGGAACATACTATTAATTAAGGAATTCTATTACAATCTAATTCAATTTAAGTAATTGCTGCTAGATATTCTGATGATCATAGAGAATAGACGAAGATATATTTTTTATTCCCCTGTGGTCAAGTCAAAAAAGGATTTTATGTGCTTGACCTGGAATCATGTGCATTCTTATTTTTGGACTAGTATGATTGAATGTAGGTGTAGTTCGAAACAATATAAAAGCAAAACAAAGACCTAAATGTTTAAAAAATATTCTAAACCTATATATCGAGAAGGAAATAATACAATAAGTCACTAATAAAATGGATCTTAAAAAGGCTATATGATTTGATCAAATCCTTATCATACAATGACATTAAGTAAAAAAATAAGGTTAACATCTAACATAGCAACAGCAATAACAGTCCTACGTGTTCACAAAAAGCCATCGCCATATTTGTTTACCTGCTGCTGAATACTGCGAAAAAGACAATTCTTATTCTAAAAGGCGGCGCTGGCGTGGATGTGGCGCGTGCGTGTCGTTTTGATTGAAACCACCAGCATGGCGGACCCGAATTGAAAACGCAAATTTAGTGACACATCTATTAACGAAATGTGAGCACCGGGAGAAGAGACGACGCAAGGCGAATAAATAAATTAAATGGTAAAATACCGCTCTTTCTTGTACGATTTTTTTTGTCTTTTTGGATTTTGTGTATGTGTTAATGTAAAAGCTTGAACTACTGTAAATCCTAATATTTTCGAGTATAACCTAAAATTTACCAACTCATAATGGTAAAAGTCCGATTTTGCGATTCGCACTTTTACCACCATTCACTTGGAGGTATGTTTTAGGATTTTAAATATGTTGAAAAAGTCATGTTATAATTTTACTTCTTTTATTTTTTACAACAAATCATCCTTGTGACGAAATTCCACGTGTGGTTTAAATGTTTATCTTTTCACATGTTTTCCATTGTTGATCAAGTTTTTTTCCAGTTGCAATATGGCAGTGGCAAAAAAACACGACATATATATTTTTTTAAACAAAATATTTTGTAGAGTCTACAAAATAAACTGTCTTCAGTTGTACGACATTATTTTTACAACTATCCAATGGGGGATAAAATTAAAATTCAGGAGACAGCCCTACGACCTTGTCCTGTAGGGATGTTCTCTCCGTGGGGGTGAGAGAGTGTGGGCTGACTTAAATAAAAACATGTAAAAACAAGTTGTAAGTTTGGTGGATTCATAGTGTTATATTATCAGTGAAATGTCACAAAGATATTGATCAGGGTTGCCGTTATAGATTATTAGGGTTCCGTATCTTAAGAGGCAAACACGGAATATACCAAAGTGATAATAACAATTTGGTATTCGTCTGACTGCCCGTCTTATGATATCTATTGAGTTGATAGGAATTTAGAAATCGTAAACTTCATATACTCGTATAATATTAATAGAAATAAATCTTTATAACTTGAAAAGAAAACAAAAAGGTGCCTATTGTATGCGTTAATATGTGACAAGAGCCTAGCCGCTGGTCGCTCGCATTCGCACACGATTCAAATAAAAAAGTCTGCCATCACTCAAGTATGCGCCGCTATTCACCCGGCTGCCTAGAAATGTGCTCCCTCCGTACGTCAGGAGAAAGTGGACACGTCTGAAAAAAATAAAAAAAAATCATTATTTTACTACTACAAAAGAGTAGCTGGAACATGCAACGTCCCCTGGCATATGTAACACTATCATGACCAATGAAATTAGAAATGTTTAACAATAATATTTTACTTGGAATTCATAAACTTCAATTTAATTTTTCGACAATTTTAATTACCTAGGTATTAATTTTTTTTTAAAGATAAGCGTTACAATACACACACAAATACACAATTATCCCTAAAATACAAGCTAGTCATTTTGAGTTGTAAGAGTTTGTCAAGTATTCCCGACTTCTCTTGCTCTCCTCGATACAACTTTACAAGTATTGTATCTATAAATTCAAAAACTTTGGTTAAAGTTTTCACTGATGTCATTATTAAACACTCTAAACCTCCTTGTTAGTACTTATTACGTCTATTATTACGTAATGGGCGATTTTTTTCATGTCAAGCAGAGGCAGAACAATAATCACCTAACAGTTTGACAGTTGCACAAATCACAATATTGATATTTTTAGATGTTTGTTTTATATCAAAGAAATGCCAATCCCATCCATTGTTGCTTTCTGTATGGAAAATTGCCCATTATCGCCATTTATTTGATTTTCTTATCCACAGTAATCTACCGTAGCGCAGAGGCGTTAGGTTAGCAGCGAGATGTGACCCCGAGTTCTACACGGTCCTTGCAAATGGACAGGAAAAAGACGCGGGAAGAATTCGTGGGTGCTTTTAATTTAATATCGACTGACACCGTATTGGAATCGAAAGTTTGGCAAGGACGTGCCCCGCCGCTTAATCCAGTTTGTCGGCTTAATATTTATCGCCCGTCCGATCGGAATGTTGTAAATATGATAAAAATAGACCAGGAATTTTGCAGTGTTAGCCTCTGTCGATGTACTATGTCTTTTATTTAAATCAGATTGTATTATAATAATACAAAATAATATAGAAAAATAGGATTAATCGTACGTTAGATAAAAATGTACATGTTTCATTGTACTTTCCAAGTTTACATAGATACACGAATCGAAGTTACCAAAAAATCAATGATACCACCATTATTTTTACATTAGTCCTGTTTACCTTTAAAATTACAGTAGCGTTGTTTGTGGTGTTTTTGTAAATCGAGAGAGTTACTACTTACATACATACTTACTACATACATACTACTATTGATATTACTTACATACGTATCATGTCATATTCTTCCGTCTCCTCACTGATCGGATCGTCACTGGTCGGAGACGAGGTCCTGAAAATTGTATTATTATTCTGATCACCATAACCGACACTACAGGTCATCTTCAAAATCTTCAAAAGCGATAAATTTTTACGTTTGTATTGCGAAAAAATTGTGTAAATTACCTATGAAGTATCACGAAAATATTTTTCCAAACATACATCAAACATAGTTCCGGTAATTGGCCCACGTAGGACGTAACTTCGTGTAGAATTCTCCCAAGGCGTTCCGCCGGGAAAACAGCGCACGCGTTTAAAACAATAAAAACACATTCGCGCCTCACGGCGGGATGAGTGAATTTTCGCTGTAGAATCGCGTAATGTAACGTTCACACTCAGAAGTAATATGTCAGTTTTCTGGATGTGGTATATTATATTTATATACCTATTGGATTTATTTAGTGTGACTTCTTTGGTATATAGGTATGTAGCGTGGGAAAATTAGAAAGGATTTTTCTTTTGCCACTATACATAATGGGATAGAATGGCAAGGCAGATGTAGGTACAAATAATTTATAAATAAAGTCAAATTGTCATGTTTAGATAATATTTTAATCTGCCGGACGATGAGTTTGCCGTCTTGCACAGTTAGATTAGTCTGCTTAACCTCAAAACATCGGCTCTTGATAAATGCCGGAATATTCTCAAAACAAAAATTAATGACGCGTGCACTTCGTTTAGGTACTCAGTTTCCTGCTTAAATATTTCACTAATTAGTCATAAAATCATTTAAAACATAAAATAACTACCTATATCTCTCAAGCATATCATCATTTCAATCATTTTGTTAAATAAATTAGGTAATTAAATAAATATTTTGTTCATAACATTACAAAATAATATGAGAATAGAATGTGACATACCCGTATATGTTAAAGCGCGTGACTGTACACAACGTAAAACAACCTTTAGAAGTTTTATCCCTCTTTGACATGAAATAAAAGTGAAAATAGAATTATAATATGCTCACAAAAATACACAATGAAGTTGCAAAATAACGCCACAATTTGCCGACGTAAGCACATCTCATCAACCTCTTACCTCTTCCTTCGTGTTCGCCGGCGTCAGTAGGGCAAATTTCATTTACCCTGGAGAAGTTAAAATAACGTTAATACAAAGGCAGCACTTAGCTTCCTTTTTTTTTAATATAGAGAGGTGTGTGTAATGCATAGAAAGCCTCTATCTACATCACTATCTTTAAAAAATCCGTATAATTGGATTTGTAACATAGCTGTCAAAAATTTGCGTAAAGCTTCGATTGATACTGACTTCCGCGCGGATGAAGGTTTGTGTTCCTATATGGCGTAATGGGATTTTCAGGTGGAAGCTCAGGCTATGTTTTGTTAGAGCCTACAATAAAAATAAAGTAAAATTTTGGTAACAGCAGATTTTGGACGTTCTCGATGAAAGAGGTGGGTAACTTTATTCTATAACATTATTCTAGCGCAGAGAGCCATGGAGAGATCCATGCTCCGTATAAATCTGCTTGACCGGAAGAGAAACCTGTGGATTCGCTCTAAAACCAAAGTAAGAGATGTGGTGGCCTTAATTGCGGAACGTAAGTGGAGATGGACGGGCCATATCGCTAGAATGAAGCCTCAGCGATGGACGCGACGGCTTCTAGAATGCAGACCTCGAGCCCACACCAGAGCACCAGGAAACCCGACAAGATGGGTCGATGATATCCGGCGACACGCGGGCCCAGACTGGATGGCTAAGGCATGAGACCGCCAACGTTGGAGTCGAATGGAGGAGGCCTACATCCATAATTGAATATAAATAAGGGCCGTTGATGATGATGATGATAACATTATTCTATTATTTGTTCTAAGCAAAATAAACTTGTTTTTTTCTAACTTTTCACCCACTAGCAGCAACTTGTTATCAATAAGTATGTAAACAAATTGTGAATAGCGTGGTTGGTTACAAAATTATTATTACTTTAGATTTAAGTGTTATTTTTACAACCTATTTTTGTAATTGTTTGTTGTTCCTTAATAAATAAACAAATAAACTATGAAATTGTATGGAATAAGTAAAATTAAAAAAATGTTTACTTCGCGGTGGTAGAGGCAGAGGGTGGTAGAGTAGAGAGTTATTAACAAATTTCGATAGATTGATGTGCTGGTATTTCATGCTATAAAAAGTTATATAAAGTTTGAATTCTATGATTTAATTATTTTTTGAGGAAGCGCGGAACTTCGTCCGAACACGTGTTAACACCAGTCGTCTTTGAAAAACTGGATAAAGACCTTATTTATATGGGGCCAACGTTCGCCGCGACACCAAAGAACATGATAATATTACTGTTAGGGACCTCGCTAATGTCATGTGCATAATGTTATTTACCAGTAGCGAATTACCCTCTTTTTATGCCTTGAATATGGTTAACTTACTCAGGCCAAATACTATATAAACTCTAGGTTATAAGCATTATATTTGCTTAGACGTAGATCTGTGTAAAGTGCATATGCAGCGGAAGTCCTTGTTGCTCGAAGGTAAAATGTCATGTATAAAATTGGACGTTGAATGACTGACAGATTGGACGTCGAAACAGCTGAACGTCGAAACTTAAAAGTTTTCAAAGGTTCTTTTAAAGTAAGTAAGCATTAAGAAAGGAATTTTGGAAAATCCATCCCTAAGTGCAAAAACTAGTTTTAAATTAAAGGATATACCTCAAAAGATTTATTCACTGGTCAAATGTATACGGCGGTTATTTTTGTATAAAAAGTGGTTAATTCCATGATTTGATAATGGAATTGGAACTCCTTTTAGGTGTAGGAACTTAGAGAACAGTCTGTTACTTTTATATTTGATTTATTTTATTTACCCATCGGGTCGGTTTTCTTCCCGCACGTACTAAACGATATTTGGCGATCCCTAAGACGCGCCGTTTGTCACGTACGTGACGTAGCGGACAAAATGGAAACTTTACTGTGTTGCCGAAACGGACAAATAAATACGTAACGGTTTTGTGAAAAATGAGTGTGTTCGCTCTTTATCGCTTCTTTGTTTCGAGTGCATTGCCCAGCTAAATTGTTAGCTTGCGACTGCTTGCGACTGTAGAGCGTAATATAAGTACTGTAGCAAAATTTCTGTCTGTCATTAAAAAAAAAAAATAACGATGACATTTCACGATCTTAAAACCACCATCCAAAATATAAGCCAATATTTATGCAACAACAAACAAAACAGTTATCCAAATATTGAAACCTCTCCTGATCCATAACAGATGGCGCCACGGGTATATTGTCCTGTATTTGTTATAAAGTAGATGATTATGTTATCCAGAAAGAAAAACTAAAAGAAAAACTAAATACATATTTAGTAACTGATTTCAGAATGTTATTTAATATTTGTATTCTAATATTGAGTCGAATTATTTTATTGGATATTATTACAAAGTAATCGATGAAGACATAAAATTTCTAAGTATGTACCCATTGTAGGTACTACGTAGGTACATATTTGAAATACAAAGCCACATCAAATATTTGATTCCTTTTTGACATTTTTTAGTTCAAAAATAAATCTGGCATATAAAAGTTGTTTCATTCCACTGTCTGCCATTTAACATAATGACATAACGATGTCATGGTAGACCAGCGTCTCTATATAGGAGAAAGGGGAAAAATGGAAACGCTATCAGAAAATAAATCACACGTAAATGAGATATTGTACCATTTCGATGCGGCCCCTCGGAGACTCAAATGGAACTCGCAAATGATGACAAAGTGGACAAAAACGAAAATTAATATGCCCTTTCGCATCTTATAAAAATTTATACTGATGTGACGAGACGTTCGAGAAAAATGTGTTCAATTTGTGCTCATGATAGAATGGTGGAGAATCCTTAACGATTGAAACGTAATACGCGTAAAAATAGAAGAAAGATTCGTGGTTGCATTGAATAGAATTAAGACGTTTTACCTGAAAATAAAACGTGTATTAAACATACTTACCTTATTCGAAGCCTAATAATAAAGAGTGAGTGAGATAGATGCCATCGTTTCCTTCCGTTTTCTATCCCTTTCTAGCTCCGTTTGCTATCTCTTTCGCACAGTCCACCACCACCGGCAGTAAGCGCCTATGGTTTTGCGCGCTCAGATTTCGTCATTACGTCGTTGTGCCACCAGGCAGAAGTAAACTTATTAGGCTTCGAATAAGGTAAGTATGTTTAATACACGTTTTATTTTCAGGTAAAACGTCTTAATTAAACATCTTGACCGTTATTCGAAGCCTAATAATAAAGAGTGAGACGTGTTTGTTATCGCCTGGTGGTGGTGGAAGACGTCAATGTGACTACTGGCCTGTGTAGTGATACATCAACGAAACAAAATGTATGTCCTGTATGAAAACTATTACATGAAAAGCAAATAGGTATCATTATTCCATAAAGTCGAAATTTACTAATTTTAAGTAAAGAAAGCAAGTGTAGTGTTGAACATATCGTCAGAAATTAAAGATGAAGTTAAAGAAAAATCATAATTTTATTTTAACCAAAACAAAAAATATATCAATATTTAACAAAAAGATTACACTAAACTGGTTTAAATAATTGCGTTACTGAGCTAGTAGAGCTAGCAGGCGCATCCAGTACTTTTCGACAGTAAAATTTCTGAAAGGTTTTCGCCGATTTCCAGTTACCTCTTTCTAAAATATTTTCCAGAGGAGCATTATCTAGCCAGCTCCTAGATGCGACTGCTGCTCTAAAGCTTCCAGCCGAAGCTTCAACGCCTGATTCACGTAATATATGCTTTACCCAGCCAGCTATGATACACCGTGTAGCGGGTTTGGGTTGCCCGCGAGTTGACACAAACAAATTATCACAATTAGCGAGATTTCGCCTTTCACGGCCAATATCAATCAACCTTTTTATCCAGTGAACAGGATCTAGACTTTTATTGCTTTGATTACATTTCAATTGCCAACCTGACTGGCGATAATCTGCGGAATCAGTCTTGGAACCAAATATTGGTATTAAAGTTATTGAATCATCGGCTATTATACAATTATTAGAATTAACACGAAGCAAAGTCAAGTCGTGTACGCGTCGACCTGAACAAAGCAACAAAATGCAAGCTGTGCATTTAGAGATAACATATAAATTATCTGTATCTGTATTTATACGTGATAAATGATTTATTACTAATTCAACATTCCAAATAGGAGGTTTCGAATCTTTAGGCTTAGCTAAAGAGATGGACTTTAAAATACGCTTAACTAATGGGTGTGCACTTAAACGGTCGCAAGATTCTGGATCGCATAGCGTAGATACTACGGACTTATGACACAAAATAGTGCTATACGAAAGGCCTTCCTGCTGATGAAGAAACGCTAAAAATTTTGCAAGTTGGGCCCCACTTGGTTGTGTTATAGAAGTCTCGTTTGTTTGAGCCCAACGACACCATCTGGTCCATGCCGGCTTATAAGATTTAATAGTCGAAGGTCTCCAGCTTCCGAGAAGTAAGGAACGCTCCTGGTCAGACCAATCCTTGAGGTGGTCACGCCACCCCCACATCTCCAAACTTCCAGGCACATCTCCAACACCTTCGCGGGGGTTACTCCGGTCGATGCATTCATCAGAACTTCTGGAAGAATTTTTATTGTCCATGGTGGATCTTTGGTTCTTGTCTTTAGGTTTGCCCTCCAAAACACTCGCTCCCATCTCGGTGCCACAATCAAGTGCGTGCCCCGGAACGAGTTCATGTACAGTAAGATCCTTTCGGCCTGCTTGTTTTGATGGCCCAGACTGCAGTACTTTGGAACTACCTGGGTGATATGAGATGTCAACAAGTTTATTGTTGGTGTCCCCCATTTTGTAAAAATCATATGTATGGCTCGAGGTAGTAGGTTTCATTCGGGAATAGCCTGAAACCGGGATATCCGATCTGCTTCGATTTCGTACAATCCGAGCATGTGGTGTACAGTGGGGCTTAGTCCCAATATTTTGTGGGTCAGGTCCAGTAACCGCCGGGACTTGGTCCCCCCCTGGTTTCGGAGATAAGAAACTGCAGTTTTGTTGTCGCACTGCAAATGCACGGCTGTGTTGCGGAGACTCTGACCAAGCTCTCCTAATATTTTGAGCAGAGTGAGGAGCTCTTTGTAATTGCAGTGAAATTCCTTCTCCAGGACTGACCGAGTCCCTGACGCTTCGGTCACTATGTAATGTGACGGGTGAGGAAAGTGAATCCGTGAGCAGTTTTTGACGTGGCTGAGGCGGCGGAACTTCAATCTCCCACGCGATATCGCTATACTGGCAAAATTCAACCATCCCACTAAGCTTTGCAGCTGCTTGACGCTGTCTACTTTGGTTTTGAGGAGATCGTTGATCATGCATCTCAACTTCAGACATTTGTTCTGTGGGAAAGCTCGTCGGTTGTTCAGTGTATTCCACAATATTCCCAGATACTGCACTTTTTGGCATGGAATCAACACCAATTTGTCGTTCACTGACCACCCTAAGGGTCTTAGGGGGCTTGAAATCTCTGATACTTGCTTCCTCAGGATTTGTAGGTCCTTTGGCAGATGAAAGTACGCCTAGCAAAAATCTGTTTTTATCATCCAATCGTTTCGTTGTAGGAAATCGGGAAACTTGTGAATCTTTATGAGCCTGAAAGGACTTGTGTAGATATAATAAATGAGGAACTACAGGATGAAGATAGGCCTCGTTGTTCCATCGTTTTTGGGAACTAGAAACATACGGAAGACGAAACTTGTTGAAATCGTGGGAACCACTGACAAAACTCCTTCCGATTTTATTTTCATATTGAGTTCGCTCAATTCCGCCGTTGGCGGAGTTATGTGCCGGCATTTGTGGCGGAGCGGAGGTTTTTGTAAAAAAGGGGTACGGTAGCCTGAAATAATTTTGAGAATAAATTCTGGTGCTACCATTCACCTCCCTCTGGTGTAAACATTTTTGAACTTGGTTGGCTTGGAAGGGACTCGGTGAGTCAACGTCTTCCTGTCTTACGACCTCTCCTGTCCCGGTGGGACGAGGGAGAGTACTTGCGTGTGTTGCGGTTTTCGTTCTCCCGTCGATTGTTGGTATGCTTACCGCCTCGGCCACGAAATGTCTTGTTGTGATGACCATAATTATTGCTACTACTAGCTTTAGGTGCATAAGAATGATAATTGTTTTTGTTATCAGTCTTTTTAGATGTCTGTATGGAAGAATTCCGCTGAGCAGACGAGGATTGATCGGGCCGCGTTGCAGACGCGCGATCCTTTTCACGAGGCCAAAACACCTTGCGAACACCGCCCGCTTTTTCTAATACAGATGTAAATTTCTCACTTTCAAAAAGAGTGTTGCAGGATGGCGGTATTTTGCGGAACAGGGCTTTATGAAGAGGGTCTTTAACAGACGCCAGTATTGTTTCTCTGCGTTGTTGTATTATTTCTGCTCTATGGCCGCAGACCATCTGAAGAGCGTCATTACTAATTTTTGAAAAATCTCCGGCTACAAAAATATCCTGAATTTTTGAATATATCTCATCATAACATTGGTTCGAAACTTCTTTAGCCCAAGTCAAAAAACCGCGCAGGTCGTTTTCCAGCTGATCCTTTTGTTTAATAAGAGCGAAGCTCAGGGAAGCAAACGCCTTGTCGGCGTTAGCTAAAGTACGTGAAGCGTCATACCGCTTTACCTCATCATTAGCCTCCAACTCTGTAAAGCCTGGCGTGTGACGGTAACGTTTTTGCACGTCCGAATATCTAATGTTCCTCCAATCAGGATCGTCGAATCGTTGGATCGAATTTAAAAGTTCTAAATAGCCTTGCGGCGTTTTAGGTACATCCGGATCTTTTAGGGTGGTACCGATAGATAAAGAAATAGGCGGTACATCAGCGTTTGAAACACACTCACTGTTGTATAGACTGCGACTAACATTATCGTTGATATAGTCATCGTCTTCTCGATAACTCCCACCTCCGTCATATCTATTTGAATCTAAACGGCTTTTGATTCTAGACACTTCAGCAATCAATTTATCTAATTTATGATCGGAATTACGAATACGTTTACGAACGGGGCTCCTCGACGCGCTGCTGCTGCTACTCGAACTGGAACTGCTGGAACTAGAACTCGAACTATCACGCCGCCTTCTCTTCCTCGATCGCTTAGAAATATCACGATTCGCAGCCTTTGGCACATTTCTATTCGAATCACTCATAACGGAGCTAAAAACAATTAACCAAACTCACTGAAAATATTTTTCTAAAGAAAAAGAGAATCTGTTCAGCTTAACGTTACAATTTAAACTAAATCGAACCGAACGATAACACTAACGTTAGAAAATTGTACACTCACGTTGAGACATGTCGAGCTAATCAAACGATTGCTCAGCTTACCGTTATAATTTAAACTAAATTGAACCGAACGGTAACACCGTTAGAAAATTTTACGCTCGGTTTCACGTTGAGACATGTCGAAACTAACCGAACGATTTCAAATATTTCATCTACCGCCAAGTAATAAAGTTTATTAGAAATATAAGTGTTTGTAATATATTGGGTAAAACTAAACGCGGGCGTTTCGCATTGCTGCCGCCAGAGGGCGTTCGGGGTTTTCACACTGCTAGCGTGAATGGCTCGCGGACGTCCGCCATTGCATTGTCCAGGGCGATATCGGTTTGATTTTAATACGCGGAGCGGTCTCGCGTCTTTTGCTTGTTGTTTAGTTTGAGTGATAATTGTGAATCTCCTGTTTGTTAAATAACTATTGAATTTGTGTTTGTGAAAAACTCTGTTATTGTGACTTTTTCTTGTGAGAGGTGAAACGTGGCTGGCTGTTCACATCTGACTGTTCCCGAGTGAAACTACGGGAAGAAATCTATTTAGTTGTCCTGGGGAATTGAGATCTCAAGGGTTAGGTAGGGTGATTAGGAATTCCCCCTTCCCGAAGACACTCAAGTTTGGATCCGAAGAGAAAGAAGATTTCATTTGGTAAGTGTTCAATTGTATTTAATTTATAGGTTAGGTTATCATATAGGGCCCTGTAGCTCCCTTCATAAGCTACGGTGGTAGCAGACTGCGTATAGCTTAAGTTAGATTCTAGTCGGACAAGCGTGGTGTCGCGTGGAGATTTTTTTCCGGTACTTAATTTTACCGGTAGATTTTTTCCCGGTAAAGTTCCGGTACAGAATTCTTCCCGCCGCTTCGTTTGTCCGGATTCTCTCTGCCACATTTTCTGGCAGCAGAGCGTAGTTGCTCTGCACAATTTCTGGTAGCAGAGCGTAGTTTATCTACCCTCTATTTGTTCGTTTGTAAAAAATAATTAATTGTTTGTAAAAATTATTAGATTTTTCTTAGTTTGTTTGTATAAGAATATTTGTAACCTTTTTTGTATTTGTTTGCGGTTTGTACCGTGCGTTCCGGGTTTGTGCCATTCTCATACCTACCGCGGTTCTTCGTGTAGTTGCTTGATTTTGTTGTTTTTTATTTACCTTTTGTTATTTTTTGTTTGTGACTTGACGCGATGGCGAAGGCCTCCAATGCTAGGGCGACACTCGCCAACGAATTGAGATGGTTTGTGACGGCCGGAGGACTCCTGTCCCGGAAGGACAGGGAGGGCGCCATACTGCTAAGAGCGGATCACCTCCACTCACGATTGATTAGCGCGGAAGCGGCCATGGCGGCGCTTACCGAAGCCGATCTTACCCCGGAGGCCTACGCAGGTCACATGGCGGACATGGACCAGATCCTGAGTCTGCACGATGATATCGCGGAGGCGGTGACCGCAATAAGGGCGAGACAGGCTGGCGGACCAGCCCCTCGCACACCTGTTAGACAGGAAGGACCAGCGGTTACTGGTCGGCTCCCCACCCTTCAGCTGTCCCACTTTGGGGGTAGGATGGAGGAGTGGGTAGCATATAAAAATATGTTTGAGTCCCTGGTCGTAGCACGACAGGATTTGTCGAAGGCCCAGAAGATGGCCTACCTCCTCTCCACTCTTGAGGATGAAGCGCGGTCGCTCATCCAGCACCTCCGGGTGGAGGACGACCAGTACGATACGGCTTGGGAGTTATTGAACTCCCGCTACCAAAACTTACGTTTGTTAGCGGATGCGCACGCCGCACAGTTGATGGCCCTGCCCAAGGTGGCCAACAGGGCACAGTTGCGCCTGCAGTTGCTCACGCCCGTTACAGTGGCCTGTAACGCGCTCCGCACACTGGGGCTGCCGGTGGACCAATGGTCTTTTTTGTTGGTGCACATTGTATTGGGCAAATTGCCCAATGACATCCGCTCGCGGTTTGAGCGCGAAAATGCGGAGCGGGATAGCACCACCCTACCAACATTCACTGACTTGGTGAAGTTTTTGGAGTTTGAGGCACGGGCTGCTGAGAATACCATGACGGACTCAGCGCCATCCAGAGCGCCTGAACGTAGGCCCTTGGAACCCTCATGGCGAGGGAAGCCCCCACAGGGACGGCAACCGCCACCGCGTGGAGCTGGTGTGCGGGTTGCACACACGGCAGCAGTCGCGGGGGACGCGGACTGCCTGCAATGTGGCCGGATGGGCCACAGCCTGCTGCAATGCAGGGACTGGCAGAGACTGCCAGTACAAGATAGGCGCCGCATGGCAAAGCGGCATGAACTTTGCTTTTATTGTTTGGGCGGTCACTATGCACGTGACTGTCCCAGTGCCATACCATGCAGTGCATGCCGTGGGCGGCACCACGCGATGCTTTGCATGAACCGCAACGGGGATGGCACCCGGATGTTGAGGCAGGGGTCCCCTATGGGCGGGGGCGCTCCTGCGCGAAGCCCTCCACCACCGGACGGAGGACGCGGCTTCGCTCGTCGCACCCCCCCTCGGGTGGGGGGTCGCGTACCTGCGCGGGTCTTGGCGGACCGGGACCACGCGCCCCAAGGTCATGGCCAGTATGTAGCTGGCCAGGCCCCGGATAGGGCCCCCATGGGCGGGGGCCCTAGATCGGACGTGAGAGTGGGGACACCCCCCTCCACGCGGGTTACCACTACCCACCACATGCAGCCGCAGCGGTTTTCTCCGCCGCTGCACGAGTACCCACGGCTGGAGTACCACCCGCCGTACCATATGTATGGCCGGGCCGCGGGTTATGCCCCCTCAGATGGGGATGTGCACTCGCCCGCCATATTATCCGGGTCAGTGGCGCGCCCCTGGTTTGGAGAGAGTGGGGAGCCCGTAACTAGCTTGCTCCTTGCTGGGACAGAGCCGCGGACGGTTCTGCTCCCTACCGCGGTGGTCCGCGTATGGGGTCGTAGGGGGAAGCCATTAATTTGAGAGCTCTGTTGGACTCAGGGGCTCAAAGCAGTTTGGTTACCACTCGAGTGGCACGCCAGTTAGGTTTAGTCGTGGAAGACTCGCCTGTGCCACTTCTTGGAGTTGGTGGCATACAAGTGAAGTGTCTGACGGGCCAGACACTTGTCACCTTTCTTCGCTGAAGTCCTCCACAATGAGGATCACGACTTCGGCTATGGTAATGGATACCATTGCGGGTTGGCACCCCTCGACAGACATACCGCCGGGTGTGTTGTCTTTGGTTTCGGGTCTGGATTTGGCCGACCCCTTTGTCTTTCATCCCGGCCCAGTGGACTTGCTCCTGGGCTCGGACGTATTGGAGTTGGATTTTGTTGGGTACACAGAAGGCTCTGGGTTCGTCTTCACTGATGGCAGTGTCTACGATTTTTGGTTTTGCCCTGATGGGCCCTGTGTTTGATAATGGCACCGCGGAGGAGCCACCGGTTGTCGCATCTGCGTCCTTGGCCAAGACCATGCAAAGGTTTTGGGAGGTGGAGGAGCCACCTATGAGTTCCAGGATGGATCCGGAACACGCTGAGTGCGAAGCCCTTTTTCGATCAACCACGGAGAGGTTGCCCTCCGGTCGGTTTGTAACTAGGTTACCTTTTGTTGCCTCTCGTCCTAGCCTAGGGCAAAGTAGGGCGCTTGCGGAGAAACGACTGCTGTCCATGGAGCGACGCATGCAGCGTGACCACGTACTTCGCGATAAATATATTGAATTTATGCGCGAGTACGAGGATTTGGGTCACATGTCTCCGGCTCGAGTTGATTGGAGCTCAACGGAGCATTATTTTTTGCCCCACCACGCGGTGGTGAAGGCCTCAACGGGCAAGTTGCGGACTGTCTTTGATGGGTCCGCACCCACTTCGAACGGGGTTTCGTTGAATCTGTGTTTGCATTCGGGTCCCAAATTGCATAGGGACATAATTGACATCATCTTGAACTTTAGAAGACATCAAGTGGTTTTTGGTGCGGACATCCGGATGATGTTCCGCCAGACAGTCATACATCCTGAGGACAGAGCGATTCCAGTTGATACTCTGGCGTGAGCGCCCTGAGGATCCTGTGACGGTGTATGAACTCAACACAAACACGTATGGTTTGAAATCTAGTCCCTATATCGCCATCAGATCATTGCTTGAATTGGCAGAGCGGGAACGGATCCGCTTTCCCCGTGGGGCTTCCGTGCTGTCACGTGACTTGTATGTTGATGACGTGTGCACCGGAGCCCAAAGTATTGAGGGAGGCCCTCCTACTGCGGGATGAATTGATTGAAATATTGAAGACAGGTGGCTACGAGCTACGTAAGTGGTTGTCTAATGAGCCTAAAATTCTAGAAGGGATCCCGGAGGATCACCAACAGAACCCTCACCTGTTTGAGGATGTGGATGATCCCAACAGGATAGCGGTGCTGGGCATGCAGTACCAGCCGCTAACCGATATTTTTACATTCCAAGTGGACTTGGAAATACCAAAGGTCTGGACTAAGAGAACGGTGTTGTCCGTAATAGCCCGTATGTTTGATCCAAGCGGTTGGATCAGTCCAGTGATATTCTCTGCGAAGTGTCTTCTTCAGAGACTTTGGACTTTGGGCGTCTCGTGGGACGAGCCGCTGTTTGGTCCTCCATTGGATGATTGGCTCGAGTTGTTTTCATCGATTAAGGAAGTCAATCGGATTGCCTTGCCTCGTCGAATATTGCCCCCGGGAAATATCGAGCCAGCCTGCATGGCTTTTGTGACGCGTCGGAGCGAAGGGCTACGCCGCGTCAGTCTATATGCGGACAGTTGACGCCGATGGCCGGGTCAATGTCTCGCTTTTGTTAGGGAAGAGCAAGGTCGCCCCCATCAGGACTAGGCTGACTATTCCCAAGCTTGAGTTGAGTGGAGCTCACCTTCTCTCTAAATTGTTGCATCACGTTGCATGTGAGCTGGCGGCCACGGTCGAGATACGGGACATCTTCGCCTGGTCGGATAGCCAGGTCGCGCTTGCATGGTTGCGCGCGGCCCACATACCTTGGAGGTTTTTGTTGGAAACAGGGTTTCCCAAATTCAAAATATTGGAATTGATATAACATGGAGACATGTGCCGGGAGAGCTTAACCCAGCGGACTGTGCTTCCCGAGGTTGTACGGCACCAGAATTGGTGTCACACCCGCTCTGGTGGGGTCCAGAGTGGCTGATGGGATCAGAACATCTTGGCCTGTCTGTCAGACAGATGTTACTTCTTTGAGTTTGACTGGGCTCCGTGTACATGCTGTAGTCGCTGAGACGACGTCGGAGCCGGATTGGCTACTTGCTCGGTATAGCAGCTTGGATAAGCTTCTGGGTGTTACCAGTTGGATTAAGCGTTTCATACATAATTGTAGAAACCCACAGGCAAAGCGGTTGGAGCCGATTGCAGGTGCAGAAGAGCGCCGGAGCGCATTGTTGCATTGGGTCCGTGTCGTGCAGACCGGACGGTTTGAGTCAGAGCTTCGTATCTTGCGCGACGGACGCGCTAAGTTGAAGGGCGCGGTCGCTCGTTTGAACCCGTACATCGACTCGGATGGGCTTCTTCGGGTTGGAGGCAGGCTCCGGAAGGCGGATCTTCCATATGAGACTCGCCATCCTCTGTTGTTGCCCAAGGGCGGACCCTTGGTGCAGCTTTTGGTGTCTGATCGACACATTCGTAACGCCCATGCTGGGTGCAATGCTTTGTTGGCTATCTTGCAACGCGAGTTTTGGATTTTGTCAGCCCGAAGAGCAATCCGTAGTGTTCTGTTTCGATGTATTGCATGTTATAGGTTGAAGGCATCCACGATGCAACCACAGATGGGTGATTTGCCCGCTGATCGAATCCGACCTTCGAGACCGTTTGACGGCGTTGGAACCGATTTTGCCGGTCCCTTTTCGATCAAGGCTTCTCCCTTTCGTAATGCCCGTATTGTGAAGGGCTATTTGTGTGTATTTGTTTGTTTGGCCACCAAGGCTGTCCATTTGGAGGTGGTATCGGCTCTGACTACGGAGGCCTTCGTCGCCGCGTTGGATCGCTTTGTTTCGCGTCGAGGTCTACCTTCCCTTATTAGGTCTGACAATGGCACAAACTATAAAGGAACTGTAAATTATCTTAAGGATGTTTCCGTGTTTATTGATAAAAATTGTACTAGTTTAAGTCAAATTGCTGCCCAAAGGGGAATAACCTGGAAGTTTAGTCCCCCAAGTTGCCCCCATTGGGGAGGGATTTTTGAAGCGGCTGTGAAATCCGCAAAGACCCACCTCCGCCGCATTATCGGAGAAACGGCTCTAACTTTTGAAGAGCTGGCCACAGTGTTTTGTAAAGTTGAGGCGGTCCTCAACTCTCGTCCTCTCTGTCCGCTATCTCCAGATCCAAATGACTTGGAAGCTCTCACCCCTGGTCATTTTTTGGTGGGAGGAGCCGTTGAATGCCCTGCCCGAATACCCGTGGAAGGATGAACGCGTATATCGGTTGTCGCGTTTTCAAATGTTGCAGCAAATGAGCCAGGACTTTTGGCGTCGCTGGTCGCTTGAATATTTGCATTTGCTGCAGCAAGAGTGAAGTGGACAGACAGGACTGAGCCTCCCAGGGAGGGTGATTTAGTATTGTTAAAAGAGGCAAATTTGCCCTCATTGCTTTGGCGACGAGCTCGCATATTACGTTTGATTCTTGGCGGAGATGGCACTCCGCGTGTGGCTGAGGTGTTGGTCGACGGTTCGATTTTAAGGAGAGAGTGTGACCTCTCTCGCCCGCCTTCCCGTAGAGTAAGCTAGCGGTCTGCTTCTCAGACCGGGACGGGGGGATGTTTGTAATATATTGGGTAAAACTAAACGCGGGCGTTTCGCATTGCTGCCGCCAGAGGGCGTTCGGGGTTTTCACACTGCTAGCGTGAATGGCTCGCGGACGTCCGCCATTGCATTGTCCAGGGCGATATCGGTTTGATTTTAATACGCGGAGCGGTCTCGCGTCTTTTGCTTGTTGTTTAGTTTGAGTGATAATTGTGAATCTCCTGTTTGTTAAATAACTATTGAATTTGTGTTTGTGAAAAACTCTGTTATTGTGACTTTTTCTTGTGAGAGGTGAAACGTGGCTGGCTGTTCACATCTGACTGTTCCCGAGTGAAACTACGGGAAGAAATCTATTTAGTTGTCCTGGGGAATTGAGATCTCAAGGGTTAGGTAGGGTGATTAGGAATTCCCCCTTCCCGAAGACACTCAAGTTTGGATCCGAAGAGAAAGAAGATTTAATTTGGTAAGTGTTCAATTGTATTTAATTTATAGGTTAGGTTATCATATAGGGCCCTGTAGCTCCCTTCATAAGCTACGGTGGTAGCAGACTGCGTATAGCTTAAGTTAGATTCTAGTCGGACAAGCGTGGTGTCGCGTGGAGATTTTTTTCCCGGTACTTAATTTTACCGGTAGATTTTTTCCCGGTAAAGTTCCGGTACAGAATTCTTCCCGCCGCTTCGTTTGTCCGGATTCTCTCTGCCACATTTTCTGGCAGCAGAGCGTAGTTGCTCTGCACAATAAGTTAAATAATTTAAAAAGGGATACACATACCTGATATAAATATATTTTTGTAAAATACAAATAATAATTGACTAACTATGACCAACCAGATATGGCACAGGGTTCCAGGCAGTGTGTTCACGGAACGGGAACAACGACGTCAATGACGAAATCTGAGCGCGCAAAACCATAGGCGCTTACTGCCGGTGGTGGTGGACTGTGCGAAAGAGATAGCAAACGGAGCTAGAAAGGGATAGAAAACGGAAGGAAACGATGGCATCTATCTCACTCACTCTTTATTATTAGGCTTCGAATAACGGTCAAGATGTTTAATAACTATTTATGTTGTAGATCTTTCCAATCAATTATTCTACTAAGCAATCATTTGCCAACTCGCTTCTTCAAAGGACTGACTTGCTTCATATTACTTAATTAAAGTAAATATTAAAATTAGCAAAGCCCAAAACCAACATATTAGCATGACGCTCAATATTGTGACGTCATCTTTTATACATTTTAATAATGCCATCCTAAGCGTCCAATTTTGGTGGTCCTCCCTAAAGTGAATTATTAATTTTGCCCAAATTGACATCCGATATACATTTTCTCTTGATTGATGGATGTTTTCTGTATAATAAGCCGGAAGAATGGTGCAAAACGACGTACAAATTTAAAACTTGGGTTATTATATTACAAACTTTTAATTCATTATTTACTAGCCCCTCGGACTTAGGAGATTAGGATTTTTCAGATATTTAGATTATAAACATCTTTTTACATATCTTCAATTACTTTGAAAAACAATAGTAGCAAAGTGTTTATAAAAAATGATATGTTTGTTTGGTACAAAGAGGGATACTTATAATAATATCCTTACGTGGCACATGGCTTTCCGATTTAGGTACGATTACGTTTCATGTTTATCATAATGCGGATCGCCTTCAAATAAATTTTAGATAAGTATCAAAAGCGACGCTATACAGTTGGAGCACGATTCAATTTACAGTGCACATGGTGGTTTCCTGAGTTTACATTTTCAATATTCGCATGTAGGGTGCATCATAAATCTTAGCAGACTTGCAACACGAAGTAAAGAGGGCAACAAATGTGATACTTTGTACATGAACTGAACATAGTAGCAGAGCACAGTCTTTCGACCGTGCCCATACTTAATGACAAATTGATAGAAATGAATAGATATTTCGGTCAAATTTTCTTAAATGAGTATATACTATATAATAATTAAAATATTGTTCATTTTATAATATCAATCATAAAAGCATGCTTACGTACGAAATAACTGATAAAATGGTGATACCGGATCAATTAGTACAAATTATCTAAATTTCTTGTTCATATTCGCTGTAATTTTTTCGTATAATGAGGAAGTTAACCATGAAATTAAAATATTTATGACACTTAGAAAAGTGAAACAATTGCCTTTATAAATCTTTGGGGTTTCAGAAGGGTTGTAGTTTAAATTAAGTAGTGATTTAAGTTCTACTAAACTTTTTTACTTTAACGAGATGATTTTCTGTAATTTGGGTATTTTGTACTTGCAGCGACAACTTGCATGCCCGCCTTAATGTTTAATGAAAATCGCTGGGTTAGCATTTCCTTCTAAGTCATTTTCTAATGTCACATTTTAGACTGTTTAATATTAAACTGCTTTGGGTGACAAAGATTAAATACCTTTTAAGGTAAATAAAATTGCAATAATGGCGCCCATACCTAGCGAATTTGTAAACAAATCCGACATCAATACATAGTTTTGACTGATTATCACTTTTGGTGAAGGATAACATCTTGAGAAAACATGTACAAGGGGGGAAATCTCAGGTTTCGTTTGAATAACAGTTTCATATTATATTCAATTTCAGCCATAATAACAATTAAATACCTACCGATAGGCAAATGTAATCAAGGTTTGCATTAACTCTTTCAGGCACAAAAAAAAATATTTTCTATAAAAAAAGGTGGTTAGTTTGCTAACCACCAAACCTGAAAGAGTTAAACTTTCAGAATAGGCAGCTGATGCGCTGAAAATGTCAAGAAGGTCGGTTAACAGAGTCGCGAGTGTATTAATTGAGCGAGCTGTCAATGTGTAATCCGGCGGCGCGTGGGCAGTTTATCAATCGTCCAAAACAACATATTTCAATATCCTCTGATTAATACCAGCGCGCACGCGGGCGAACGCCAAATTTATGTACTGCGACCAACCGGTTTATTTCATTTTGCTTTTTAAATTACGAATGTTTGTCGCGACAATCGTCGCGTCGAGCCCATCTGTTGCGAGCGCAATTAACATTTGCATTAGGACTTCTTTTTACGAGCCGTTATGGCACAATAGACAGAGATAAAGCAGTAGAGCAACTGAGTCGTGTCCTTGAAGTTTATACCTACGGCTAGGCGGAGCGCTAGGGTTGGCGCCTACAAAACGTAAAGCAGGCGTGTAGTTTGTATAGTATGTGTGTAGGCACATTTCGTTGGCGTTATATATTTTACGTGAGCGAAGTTGCGGGCAAACTATAGCATATGTCCATTATCGGTACTTAAATTATCTCCATACAACATTTTGTCTAAATCGTTTCAGTGGTTGATGTACCTACCTAAGTACTCACTCGATTAGCTATAGATATTTTTTTACAATTGCCGTTTGAAAGAACCTGCCTTTATATAAGTTACATGTGGTAGGTACCTACTTATGTATGACAAACAGCACATCCCACTAAACACTTGCAGTTCCATAACAACGCTTATGCCCCTGACATAAGGAAGCGGTAAAAAGTCCAAACTGTATAGTGTTTTCCATTTTATATGCTTATTAGGCAAAATACTCATAAAAAAGTAACAAACTAGGTACTAAAAAGTGATTGTGGTATTATTTTACCTTTCAGCATCAGCAGGAAGTTTAAAAAATCACATAGTTTAATAACAGTTGAATTAAGGCATCCGTAAACACAGCAATACATGCGTGATCGTGACGCGTCCATTATAATAATTAACTGTAAGTAATATGTAATAATTCAGAGCGCTATTTAACTATGTCACAAATGAAACGTAGGTACACAACGAGCAGACACAGCGCGAGAGGCGTCTCGATCCGCGTCCGCGACCAGACTGAGCGGCGCACATCGTGTCGTGACGCTCCTGCGTCTTAGGTACCGATGACCACTTAGCGGCCGTGTAAACGCGCTTGTCTGTGTGCGTGCGTCAAATCGGGCCATTTGTATGGAGTTGCTCTACTGCTTTATTTGTCTATTGTGGTTATGGTGCTAATCCTTTTATTTTCACCAGTTTGTAGTGTTGTATGCACTTTTAATGCTATTTCGTTTGAGTGATGCTAATAATATGACAATTAACAGTTCCTGTGCGAATACATTTGAAGTTAATTGTGTACAAAATTTTAAAAAAGAATACTGGTGTTGTTTAGTACTTACTTTTTTTTCAAATTTAACTAATCCAAAAACCAGGTTTAATAAAAATTTAAGGCACTATTCTTATCACAATTTTTCGCTAATTCAAATATTCAACCAGTGAAGCTAAACAATTTCCTCATATGAATTTCACCTTAAAGATATCACAGTTCTGTTATAGGAAGCCAATTTAATTTTAATCGGGTAACGATTCTCGCACCGCGTCGTAAGCATATTTGCATAAGGATATAATTGATAGGTAAACTAATTTAATGTTACACAGCAATTATGCTAAGACGTTCATGGTTTACTACGCCATAAAATGTACTTCCGGTCCCCGAAACTGCACCGGAAGTAATAAGCAGTGCAATACTTGGAGTCATAAATTAGAATAAGCAGTTAAGTATAGAGGGAGAGCAGCTTTCTCATACAAAATTTGTAATACTTTAAAACAACATAAGGCAATTAGTATTTTAAGAGTGTGTGATTTATGAAGATTAAAGTCCTGTGAGAGTAGCTATTTTTTACACAACTGGCGGAAAAGGAGTAGAGTTTTTAAGACTCCTTTATGATATGTGACGTCAAATAAATAATTCGATTTCTGTTATGTGACAGCTAGAATATATTTACATTCACTTGAAATTAGCATTCTAATGATTGTAAAAACTATAGAATTTATCTTAGTTAACGTCGCATTGCCGTAGAGCTGTGAAAATCAAGGATCTTTATTAAAATAACAACATTAAGTCCTTAATTTGTTTGTAAAAGTGCGCAGACGCTTAAAATTAAGTATTCAATGTCTTAGGCGGACAAGACTCTGAATATAGCAGAGTTCGTATATAATTCAGGAGCCTGTTCCCGATTCGGAGCAGTTTTTAATCTCTAGACACCTTTACCCACATCTGTTTATAATAAAGAAAACAGACACGGGAATGAAATTTAATGACGAACGGTTTGGTGGAAAGCTTGAAAGCGTGATGTATGTACCTACTAAAATCAAATTTTATTTATTTTATTATCACTTAAAAATAATTTAGGAGTAATGGTAAGATGAAGTATCTTATTAATGTCTCTGTTTCTGGTCGGTCATTCATGATTGAAGATCGTGGTCCTGGTGGGATGAAATTCTGGAACGGACGAACTGTCTCCAACGGCTTTTGTCGGCTGCGATGTTAGCGACAGTGTAGAATTTCGGTGTATCTTGATTCTTTATTTGGTCAGACCTTATTCATATATATAACCTTTAATATTACACGCAATCAAATTCTTCACCATAAGACAACAATAATTCCATTATTTTTAGATAAAATAGTTTCCCCTGTAAACATTGCAAGGCTTTCCGTAATTGGTATTCATTTGATACAAATAGCTTTTCCGATCTCATAAGATGGGAAATCTACTTTATCGCAAAGTGGAGAAGAATGGGCATGTTCCGGTGCCGATGTGCTAACAAATGAAATTAATGCATTTCTCTGGAGAAATAAAATGTCATTAGTCTCGGTCGATGAGCTCGTCCCGACAAGTGGCATAAAATATAACACTTACAGAAGGAAAGCGATTAACTTCAATTAATTACTGTGTTTTAAGATGTTTTTATTTTATAGTAATTAAGTTATATTGAATCGAACCGGAAAACGTAGTGTTGGCAGGCCTCCCACTCGGTGGACCGACGACCTGGTGAAGGTCGCAGGATGCGCATGGATGCGGGCAGCGCAGGACCGGTCGTTATGGAAATCCTTGGGGGAGGCCTTTCTCCTGCAGTGGACGTCTTTCGGCTGAGAGTGAGTGAGTGAAGTTAGTTCAGATTTAAATGATTTTGTTACATAAGAGTGGTAATTGCGATATAATAGCAGTTTTTAACCCTAATGAAAGTAGGGTTTCGGCATCATAGTATATAGGAATTTATTTAAAATGTTTATTACTAGTCTAAATAGATTGAGAATGTCTTCACGAGCTAGCTATTTTATACATGTATTATTAGTTTTAATTTGAAAGCAATATTGTAAAAGCGATAAATTTGATGACAATCTTATAGTGACCGTACGTATGTATATTAACTATACAACACCAGAACTATGCAGAAACCAGACCCCCTATCTTACCGAACCCTATCTCAGAAGATAGGATGACCCCCCGGTCAAGTTTCTCTGCATCTGACTTTACATTCTGTACATTTTTTATTTTTAGTATCAGCTTATTGCCGCTTTTTGTGTCCATACCTACCACCACACCTAATTATATGAGATGATACCAAGTATTGATAAAACTATTTATATTTTTTTATGTTTAATACGGCTAAGTAGAAAAAAAATTAATGCCCTAAAATATTAAAATAATGTATAAGTGACACTGAATGTTCTGTCACGTAGGGTCTACTTAATACTACTTTGTAAAAAAATACTAAAGTAATTACAACTGAGTCACAAAACAAGATTATCTTTTATTTTCTCGTTTCAAGCCGACCTAAGCTAAATTCTATTTTACAACTCTATTTTGTGGAGTTACTGCATTTTTACTTCTTCACAGACTACATAGTAAGCATTATTTGATCTAGAGGTTGCGACGAATATTGACGACAAGTTGTAATCAAGGTGGTAACAACTTTCCTTGTGAATCAAACAAAGCTTTATAATATATAACTATGTAGTTTGAATTGGACTATTTCTGAATTATATTTCTTATTGTATCCAAAAAGCTTTTTACTTTAAAAAAAATTTTTACTTAAAAAAAACGAATTTTTAGTTTTACTTTTTACTTACCTTTATGTAAACTTGTTTCTTGCACGAAATTTGTTTCTAATGGAGCGTATTAGTTTGTCAGCAAACACAAGTTAAGATTTATTTAATGTTCTCAATACCTATTTATAACAATCTGGTCATAAGTTGCGTTTAATCTCTATGAGAAGACTTTTCATTCTTTAGCGGCCAAAAGAACTCAGTATTACACATACAAAGTCTTATTTTATCTAAATCCTATTCTGTGTCCCACGCATAAATCGAGCGCTAAGGCACACACTGCGTGAACATTTTCTTATTTTCTCTGCAAACGTGCCAAGAACTGTAAATACGGATGTGCTGCCTTGAAAAAATAACTATATTTTTATACAGAAATTCAATATATTAAGATAAGGAGGCGCTTTGATGTGACAGGACTTAATTTGGTTCTTGTGATGATACTGTTTTTATGTAGTTTTTCTAAGTTTACACTCGATATTGACATTAGTCTTACGGTTTTAAGGCTAATGATGGAAGAACCTGTGACTCCTTCAGCCTATAAGGGATGAAATATGAAAATGTTTGCATTAAGTAACCCAAAAGCAACGACAAGCAAGTTCGCGAGCTGCAAGTAGGCGACGACTGGCGGAATCTTCCGCGGGACCGGAGACGCTGGCGTGCTCTTGTGTTGGAGACCAAGATTCATTTTGGGTCACTGAGCCCGGATAGTAAGTAAGTAATCCAAAAAACTGCCTGTAACCTTGTTTGTCTGTTTGTTTGTTTGTTTGTAAACTCTTTATTGCACATACACACAAGAAAAATACAAAACACAGTGAAACAAAAAGAGAGGCGTACAATGGCGGACTGTGGCGGACTTATCCCAAAAAGGGATTTCTTAAAGTCAACCAAGCCCTTGTAACAACTTTGTGTGTACCTTGTAACAAAACGTGGACTAGGATTTTATCCAGACGTTAGAAAATTATCTCTCCGAACCAACAGTAGATCGTTTTCCATCTAACCTGACTGACCTGAAAGACATCTGCTTAACCTTTGAGGCCACATGCAGGTCAGGACTTATTATAATATTCAGGACCTGCTTATCTTGATATTGAACCAGCATGTGGTTTCAAAGATCTAACAGATGTCTTGTCTCATTGCTGCAATTAACATTAAGTAATTTCTCTCCAAGCGTTATTTAGTACAAACATACTTAATTCACTTATCAGAATTAGCGAGCAAGGGTTAATAAATTAAGCGGACTTTCAAGAAAACAAGACAGTGCTTTTTGAAAATCGTGTTTCGCTTGTAGAGCATGGCGGTAGATTGTGAAATTGGAGCTTTGCCATTGCAGTAAAAGTGGGTATAAATCGGACGAGCGAAGCTTTCGACCTAGTTAAAAATTATTTAGTTTCACCATCGCCATAACTAATTAAAAAATAATTGGAATCAAAGTAAAAGTTCACTGTAGTGTATGTGATTTTTCTTCAGAAGTTTTCACATTAATTTTAATATTAGTTAATAAGTAGTCGGTATATACAATGTGTCCCGTCATCAGTATCGGAGCCTTTAATGGTATGTTATATAGCATTTTTTATGAACAAATCACCACCCATAACTTTTTTTTTTCTACTGTAGTAAAACGGCAGCAATATTTTTTTTTTCGGGCTCTTGAACTAATTCAATCGTAACTACTTGTGTAAAAGTGATATAGACATAAAATAGGTCTCATTTAAAAGCTAATCATGTAGACAACCATAAAATAAGAAAATTGTTTCAATATGAAAGGCAAGAAAAAAGAAAAAACGTAAAATCCAAAAAAAACATTTTTTTTGTTTTTTTTTATTTTTTTGAATTATAGCTTCTTGTGAATAAACTAGCCCATTAAAATGTTTATTTTTCATTTTAAAACTAAAGTTAAAAATGAAAAGAAATAAAAAATTAAGTTTTGAGTGGTGATTTGTCCATAAAAAATGCCTTATAACATACCATCAAAGGCTCCGACAGTGATGACAGGACACATTGTGTAGCCGAGTACATGAGGAGAATATTGAAGTGTATGTAATATTACTAATTAACAATGTTTAAAACGTATACACTGATTTTACCTATATTTTGGTTAGACAGATCGACGGTGGAATCGCTGATGGAGCCTCAAAGAGATTTGGACGTAAAATAAAATGTTATTCAGTACAGGGTAGAAGCACTCTCGAGTCTACCCAAAAAAAGATAACATGACATGAAATCCGACCAGAGCTTACTTGACCCGAAAACGTTTATGCCTCAGTTACTACGAGCAGATTTAACAGGTGCCATTTAGTATTTTTAACTGACTATCCTAAAAATGTTCGTTCGCTATAGCGTTTGTCTAGTATTCGTACATTTTATAGCATTCTTTAGTTGGAGTGTTCGGATTGAACCAAATACTGCTGTTGATTTCTTTATTATAATTTGTCATAGATATTGTAAAATTTACATCGTCTTGATTTCGTTTTTTTTTGAATTAGATAAGACTGATAGTTGATATGATAAATGAACAATAATATAAATCAACTATTGGACTGAAAAGAAAATATGTAATACTATTTCAAACTATGCACCTGTTTATCAAACTATGACATTGTTTATTTATACAACTTGTAGTGTATTCATGTTTATTTAACTTTTATTCTTGTCTATTTTACTATTATAATTACTTATTTAGCTCAAAATGTTCTTTTTTACACTTTCTGTAGTAAAATTTCTACGTTGCTTTAGGGAATATTTCTTTAAACTTACCGCTATATCTTCATTTTTGGTTATTTTATGTTATTTTGGTTTTCCCAATATATATTTCGTGTTTATTTCCACTTTTTTATACTTAATTCTTTAAATTGTGTAAATTTTTACTTGAGTTTTTTCATTGTAAACAACTATGATTGTCAAGCGTTGTCGCATGTCAGATTTTATTTTTTCTAAAATTCTATAAATTTCTATGTATACCTTTTCGCAAATGTTCTAATTTCGTATTTTATTTGAAAATTATGAAGCAATACGAAATTCTAAATCGAGGCCTATATAAAGACACTGAATGTCAGAACGGTGCAGTCTTCACTTCTCCGAGAAATCGGAGCGCGGAGCGAAATTAAAGGTCTTGTCCCGGGGCCTGCTGACCCCGGGACCCTGCAAGCCTTCGCGACGTAAAAAAAACTATTCTCTCTAAAAAGTTATCAAGAAACGTCGAAGCTATCAAGGACACAGAGGCTATTGTGGATTAAAGCTGTTGCTGCTGAGGCAGTTTGATAACTACCTTAACTAAAAAGCTATCAAGAAACGTCGAAGCTATCAAGGACACCGAGGCTGTTGTGGATTGAAGCTGTTGCTGTTGAGGCAGTTTGACATTTTGAAGTCGGTGCCTCGCGCTTGTCAGTGGAGAAGGCGTCCACCACCCGCCAGTCCACCTTCATACCTGTTGTGCCGCCAGTAGAACCCCTGTCGGAATTGTGCCGGTTGTCCGACTTACCCCGTGTCGGTATTTCCCCGGGTATTCCGTCCGTGATCTCTTTTCGTCTATTCGTGCCCGTGTCCTTCCCAGTGTATTTTTTTAATTTTAAATTGTATTGTGTATTTTATATTTAACTGAACATAAATAACTTTTACTTTTTAAATCTGTTATTTTACTTCATAACAGTTGGCGCCCATCGCATCTTTTGGCTCTGTCTCTCCTCTAAATTCTAAAAAACACACCTACACGTTCTCCTAATTTTGGCTTAGATTCTCGACCTTAAACACTAAATTAACTTCACACTGGTCTCTTTTTCACATTGAACTCATTAATACTCAATATTTATTCAATAAATATTTATTTTATTGACTAACTTGACTTGGACTTAGACTCTATAACTTGACTTTAACTCTTTACTAAACTAAGGTACTATACTTAGGTACTTTACTTTGTACAAGTACTCCTAAACTTCTACTAAAATGTCTCGTCCAATTGCATATAGTCTGCTCAATAAAGCCGAGTTAGAATACGAAGTCAAGGTTAGACTGGAGGAACCAGCTGATAAGCTCCCTCAATTAAAAAAAACAAGTCGTTTCGCTTACGCAATCTATATTGAGCGATGACATTATAGATTCTCCTTTGCCAATTGAGGATGATCTCAATGAGATTGAAGCTACATTAACTTACACTGAATTAAAATTAGTCTCACTTGAGTCGGGTAACTCAAAAATTCTCCCTAAAATAGAGACTTATTTAAATCATCTACACTATCGCTTAGATAGAATTGATTTAGATTTACACAGTGATAAAAAAGAAGAATTTGATGTCCTCAAAGATAAATTTGTCGAACTTGAAAAACGATTTGAACCTTTTACTTTTCTGAATGTAGAGCAAAATGTTTCCACGCCCACTCCACCCCTTCCTCAAATTACAACTTCACCTATTCCTCAATCTTCTTCTACTGTTCTCAGTAGTTTCAATCCTGAAATCCTACAAAATTTGGTACTTCCTTCTTCCTTAAACGACCTAAAAAAGATTTGCTATGATGGTAAAACCTGTCCGAAATCTTTTCTTCAAAAAATAGAAGAATTTCGTATTTCTCGAAATATTTCGAAAGAGAAACTTCTAAACAAAGCTTTCGAAATTTTTACTGACTGTTGTCGATGCGTCTAAATAAATGGTCCGCTCGGCTGTACCTGCAAAATAAATATAGTTATTAGAAAAAAAAAAGAAATATATAAATGTGTATACTTACATAAGTTCACTTACCTTGATGTAGCTATCAGCTGTTCATTATTCTTGTAGTTTCAACCTGAAAATATAATGTGTATTGGTTAATAAATATGTATAAGATAAATATTAGAAAGTATGTACTTACCTGTTGTACTCACCTGTAATGTATCGATTTGTTTTATTTTCTTAATTATACATATTCAAAGGAACCTCTTATACGTCGTCGGTTAAGCGAATAGTTCCATTCCTTTCCGTTCGGTTTGCTGTCTCTTTCGCTCGTACGACGACGAAGTTTCCCGAGTTTAGCCGAGGCGCTGGCGTCACCGCCGCACCCTATTCAGTCTCGCCCGTACAGCCCGCGCTCGCGCACGCGTGCGCGTCCGCTGCCGCGTCCTATAACTGGCTTCCTTTTGAATTTTCCAAAATATCTACCGTTTTTCATTCGCACTTACCTTCCATCGCCTACAAAACGTCCTTCGAGCCGGATTGCGTAACCAGCGGGAAAAGCGAACTCAAACCTGTGTGGCAGGCATGTCGTCGATCTTCAAAACCCCGCCGCGTGGCGTTAGAACGCGGCAACAGTTGAAAAGAGAGGCGGCTAACGAAGAAGTTTTGGAAGTCAAATCGGATGTGCAGTTTAACAGAAATACGAGCACCAGTGCAGTTCAACTGGACGGGAAAGTGCAATCTGCATCCGCGATAAATTTGTCGTACACGACCGATGCCCACCGACAAGATGGCGGCGCGCACAAATGTTCAAGTTCGCGTGCCTCATCTTCCACTGCGCGTCGGAAACGTCTCGAATTTGAAGCGGCACAGGCTAAAGCCGCGATTGCGCTGGAAGAGGCTCAAACTAAGGCCGAACTGGCCTCAAAAAGCCCAAGCGCAGGCCGAACTGGCCTCGAAGAAAGCACAAATTGAGAAGGAGCTTCTAGAAAAGAAGCTAGCCGCAGATCTGGCTGACCTGGATGGAAGTTCCAGAGCATCCAGACATACGGGACATTCGTCCGTCATATCCTACCAGTGTAAGGTGGAAAACTGGTTAGAGAAGTCTGTAGCCGCGCCAGGCTCGTCGCTCAGTAATGCCAAAAAGTGTTGTGATCATCAGAACAGTGATAACCTGGAACAACAGACCAAAGCCGTCGCCGGCATGAGTACCTACCATGCCATCTCGGATTTATCCACCGCTATTAAAGAAGCCATAGGAGCCGCCGCCTCAAACAGCAATAATAAACAACTGCTGTCACGGCTAGCCACCTCCAAAGACCTGCCACTATACTTTGGAGACCCCTGGAGTGGCTACAATTGAAAGAAGCTTATTATGAGTCGTCACGCCTGTGTAATTATAGTGACCAAGAAAATCTTTGCCGCCTACGGAAGTGCCTTCGTGGTGAGGCAAAAGAGGCCATAGCATCCCTATTGATGAGCGCCACGTCACCCCAAGAAATCATAGAAACTCTGGAATTGAGATTCGGCAGGCCGGAAAATATCATGCGTAAGGTGATTTCACAGTTGAAAAAGTTACCGCCCTTACCACAGGCCTACACTACAGAAATTGTAAACTTCGCAATAAAAATTAAAAACTATATTACTGCAACGAAACAAATCAAGCAACAAGATTATTTGCGAAGCCCCGATTTGGTGAACATTATTCTCACAAAGTTACCCACGTCATTAATAAATATGTGGGCCACATACGTACATGAAAACCTGGATGACGAGACGCCCAAGCTGGAACTTATATCGAAATTCCTGTATCAAGAAGCCAAGAAGGTGGCAGAGTCAGGATTAAGTTACGTCCATGCCAGCGATTGTAAAAAGAAACAAACAGAGTTTTATAAAGGAGGAAAAAGCCCTGTACTAGTATGCACAGATGCTGATACGATGCGCAAGTGCAGCTTTTGTAAAGGAAAACATCACAAACTAACGGAGTGCGCGAAGTTCAAGCGCGCCCTTAGAAGAGACAGATGGAGATATGTGAGAGTAAACCAACTGTGTTATAAATGCTTGGGCGAGAAACACACAGATGAGTCAGAGTGCCCCGCGAAGAGCTGTGACATCGAGGCCTGTGGCGGGCCTCATCACCGTCTGCTACACTGGAAGAAGCCACAAGCGGCTAAACCCCCGTCGGAGGAGGCCCAGCAGGACACCAGCAACGAGGTGGTCGCTCACCTGACCTCGCCTAACAGTGAAAAAACACAGTGCGTAAAAGTGCCTAAAGTTATGTTGAAAGTGGTCCCAATAATAGTGCACGGCCCCAAAAAAAGTGTCCCCACATACGCCCTGCTAGATGACGGGGCGACTGTCAGTCTGGTTGCCGGAGACCTGGCAGACCGAGCTGGTCTGCACGGTAAGAGCTTCACCATGCGCGCGACGTGCGCATGGGACTCCGCAGCATTGGTATGTAAAACCCAATTAATTGACTTTGACATTAGTAACAGTGCCGGTGATAATTTTCATGTACGTGCGCGTAAAATTAAAGAACTAAATTTACCAGTGCAATACGTGTCTAAATTAAGTATGTATGATAAAATTGATAATATGTCGCATTTTTGTATTAATAGTAATTTTCTAGGAAATAAAATAAAACCTGAGTTATTATTAGGACAAGATAATTACGATTTAATTGCACCAATATCGTGCAAGAGGTGTACGCCTAGTGGACCATTTATAACACAGACCCCATTAGGTTGGTGCGTACATGGTACTTTACACCAAAACAATAACAGTAGCGTTTATGTAACATGCGCCGACGAGTTCGTAGACTCGACACCGGCCGCCGCTATCGCCGACTCATCAATACCTACGCACGCAGATGTCGAACTGCACGAGTTGGTCCGTCAATCCTTTTCAATAGAATGTTTAGGTATTTGTAATAAACCGCGTCGAAATGCCGACGAAGTAAAGGCTGCCGACATTATTAGCAAATCCGCAGAGTTAATTAATAATCAATGGACCGTAAGCCTCCCATGGAAAGACGAGTCTGTCGCCATGCCGAACTCATATCACTCTGCCTTAAAAAGATTAAAATCTATTGAACAAAAAATGTCATTGAGTGAGGAATATGAGTCACAGTATAGAGAGCGCGTCCAACACTTATTTGCTAACGGTTATGCTAGAAAACTTAGCGAGGCGGAGTGTAGTGATGAGACGGTGAAACGGCGCTGGTATTTACCTCATTTCGGTGTACAAAATCCAAATAAGAAAAAATTACGATTAGTATTTGATGCTGCCGCTAAGAGTAACAATAAATGTTTAAATGATTTTTTATTCAAAGGTCCCGACCTGTTAAATTCATTGTTTGGAATTATGTTTAGGTTTAGGGAAAATAGTATAGGAATTTTAGGAGACATACGAGATATGTTTTTAAGAATTAAAATACACAGCGCAGATCAACATGCGCTACGATTTCTGTGGAAAGAAAAGGGTAGTGACGTCATCAGCCACTGTGCTATGACGTCACTGATTTTTGGCGCGAACTGTTCGCCGTTTATTGCTCAGGCTATCAATCAAGACAACAACGCTTCTCGTTTTAAAGAACAAATGCCAGAGGCCGTCCATGCTATACAAAGTAATCAATATATGGACGATTATCTGGACAGTTTTTCAGATAAAAATGTAGCAATTAAAATGGTTAAAGAAATATCTTATATTCATAAACAAGGTGATTTTGAGATGCGTAACTGGCTTAGTAATGAGTCAGCTGTTTTATGTGACGTACCGAAAGAGATCCTTAATGACAAGTGCGTAAGGTTGGAAATTGATAAGCAGCCCGAGCGGGCGCTCGGCCTATTGTGGCACCCGAGTACCGATATGTTATCTTTCGATCTTTCTTTCAAGCGTGTGTCAGCTGATATTTTACTCTTAAAGCGCGCGCCTACTAAAAGAGAAGTATTACGAATTGTTATGTCTATTTTTGATATTCACGGTTATTTAGTACCGTTTACTATTAAGGGAAAAATATTAATGCGAGAGGTTTGGAAAACTAATGTACAGTGGGATACAAAAATAAATGGCAATTTATTTATTTTATTTAAACAGTGGATAAGTCAAGCTAACGAAATAAATAATATTAGAATCCCACGTTGGTATTTTTCTAACTATGAGACAGGTAACAACGAATCATTAGAGTTACATTTGTTTTGCGATGCATCGCCGTCTGGGTATGCGGCCGTAGCTTACTGGCGTAAGGAAAGCGACGATGGACGAGTGATAGTACCGTTTGTCGCGAGTAAATGCAAGGTCGCTCCCGTCAAACCGATCTCAGTACCACGCCTTGAGTTGCAAGGCGCAGTGTTGGCTTGTAGGTTGGCGAGCAGTATTCTAAAAGAACACCGATTGCGCCCCGACTCAGTTTACTACTGGACGGATTCCACAGTTGTTTTATACTGGATAAGTAATCACAGTAGGTCGTATAAAATATTCATAGCTAATAGATTAGGACAAATAGATGAATGTAGTACGTCTAAACAATGGCATTATGTACCTACAGCCTTAAATATAGCCGATATAGGAACGAAAAATTCAGATTATATTTTGAGTAGCGACTCGCAGTGGTTCACAGGACCTTCTTTCTTGCACCAACCTCGTAGTAGCTGGCCGCAGCATCCTGTAATAAAAGAAATTTCAGATGAAATATTAGAAAGTGTAAATGTTGTAAACAAAGAAATTAAAATATGTGAGTTACCTGTTCCGGAACCGACTCGGTTCTCCAGCTGGTTGAGGTTGCTTCGTACCACTGCGACCGTATTGTTATTTATTGAAAAATGTAGAAAAGGTTCAATCAATTGTGTCAATGATGAGTTAATGCGCAGAGCGGAGATATTTTTGCTTCGCCACTCACAATATGAATCGTTTCAAATCGAAATAGATAGTTTAGAATCTAAAGTAGAAATAAAACATGATAGTCGTCTGCGTACACTTACCCCTATAATAGACGAAAATAACTTGTTACGTGTAGGAAGTCGTATTGGGAATATAAAAGATGTAAGTCAGATGACAAAGAGTCCAATAATATTAGATGGTAAAAACTATTTAGCGCGACTTATAGTAATGCATTATCATATTAACGCAGCGCATTCCTCTAACGAAATGGTAGTCAATGAATTGCGCCAGAAATACTGGATACTTAAATTGAGACCCACGGTTAGAACCGTGGCAAAACAGTGTCTAGTCTGTCGTTTTAGAAGAGCCTTACCTTCACCCCCACGGATGGGTGATTTACCTGATTGTAGATTGACTCACCATCAGAGGCCTTTCACTATGTGTGGACTGGACCTATTCGGACCGATAGATGTAGCTGTAGGTAGGCAGAGAGTGCATAGGTACGGCGTTCTATTCACATGCCTCACTGTGCGCGCCGTGCACATCGAGTTAGTTTCCTCCCTTACAACGGACTCACTCATAATGTCTTTGCGCCGAATGGCCGCTCGCCGAGGCTGGCCACATACTTTGTTCTCGGACAACGGTACCAATCTACGTGGAGCTGACACGGAGCTAAAGCGAGCGTACCAGGAGGTGTTAAAGAACGATGTCCTTGTAACAGAGACTACAAACAAGGGAGTAAGATGGAAGTTCTTACCTCCAGCTAGTCCACACATGGCCGGGGCGTGGGAAAGGCTAATTAGAAGTGTCAAGACCGCCCTGAAAGTCGTACTCAAAGAGCGCGCTCCTAGAGAGGAGACATTGTATACATTTATGTGTGAGGTAGAAAATATGATAAATAGTCGACCTATCACTCACGTCTCGGTGGATCCACGTGACCCAGAGGCGCTTACGCCTAACCATTTTTTAATAGGATCGTCTTCTAACTTACCGCAAGCTGGCGTTTTTGATGACAGTGACCTTTATCTTCGAAAACAGTGGCGCATCGCCCAGCGCCTAGCTGATTTATTCTGGTCCAGATGGATGAAAGAGGTTTTACCTACACTAGCCCCCAGAACCAAATGGGTAGGAGAAGGCACACAACTAGGGGTAGGAGACCTTGTAGTTATAGCAGACCCGGCGACACCGAGAAATGTATGGCTCAAAGGTATTGTAGATAAAGTGTATCACGGAGCTGATGGCCGAGTCCGGACTCTAGACGTTAGAACTAAGTCAAGTGTATTGAAGCGTCCTGCTGCTCGGGTAGCGCTACTCCTGAGAAATGAGTGTCGTGATGACGACACTGTGGGGGAGGATGTTGTCGATGCGTCTAAATAAATGGTCCGCTCGGCTGTACCTGCAAAATAAATATAGTTATTAGAAAAAAAAGAAATATATAAATGTGTATACTTACATAAGTTCACTTACCTTGATGTAGCTATCAGCTGTTCATTATTCTTGTAGTTTCAACCTGAAAATATAATGTGTATTGGTTAATAAATATGTATAAGATAAATATTAGAAAGTATGTACTTACCTGTTGTACTCACCTGTAATGTATCGATTTGTTTTATTTTCTTAATTATACATATTCAAAGGAACCTCTTATACGTCGTCGGTTAAGCGAATAGTTCCATTCCTTTCCGTTCGGTTTGCTGTCTCTTTCGCTCGTACGACGACGAAGTTTCCCGAGTTTAGCCGAGGCGCTGGCGTCACCGCCGCACCCTATTCAGTCTCGCCCGTACAGCCCGCGCTCGCGCACGCGTGCGCGTCCGCTGCCGCGTCCTATAACTGGCTTCCTTTTGAATTTTCCAAAATATCTACCGTTTTTCATTCGCACTTACCTTCCATCGTCTACACTGACAATGCTTTACATTGGTTTAGATTTCAAAAAGAACTAAATTGTAATTTAACTTGGGACGAAATGACTAATCTTTTGATAAGAGACTTCGGTGAACCTGACTACGACTATAAACTACTAAATGCCATCAGGAATCGAACCCAAGGTGACAATGAACCCATTGTAATTTATATCTCAATTATGTTCGGTATGTTCTCACGTCTTACCAAAAAACTTTCCGAGTCTGAGAAACTCGAAATTTTACTAAGGAACATAAGACCTTGTTATTCGATGTTCGTAGCCTTAAAAGATGTTGACTCTGTCGTTTCTTTGATCAATACCTGTCAAAGTTATGAGAAAATTCTAGATAGAGATAAAAACTTTAAGGAACCTGATAATGAAAATAATTCTTTTAGCTCAGAATTTAATTATAAATTACCTTCCCCTTCTACTTCTAATGCTAAACAATTCTTCAACAAAAATAATTTTCAGTCTCAGTTTCAAAAACATACTTACTTTAATAAAAATAACTCTCAGCCTCAATCGAAGCAATCTGTAAATACAATTAATAAGTCTGCTAGTGTATCTCCTAACCCTAATATCTATTGCGTACGCTGTCGTACCAATGGTCATTCTCTTAACGAATGCCCTCAACCTAGATTTTTAATATGTTTTAAATGTGGTACAAAAGATGTTAAAACTCCTGATTGCCCTAAATGCAATGCAGGCAAATCTTCAACTAATTCAAAAAACTAAAATGTGACTTGGATAATAAATTTAATCATAAAGATTGGAATGATTGGTTATTAACAATAAAAAACTTTTTCCTCTGTTATAGAACTTCTTCTGTTCTCTATGAGAATGAAAAGGATTCTAATCGTCCTTTTATCAATGTATCAATTGATAATGTTTCATTATCAGGACTTTTAGATAGTGGCAGTTCTTTAACTATTTTAGGAAAAAATTCACATCTTGAAATTCTGAAATTGGGTTTCTCGTTATCCAAGTCTAAGTCGGTTGTTGTGTCTACTGCTAATAATCATAAACTCAAATCTTTAGGTCACTTTGATCTTCCTATTGCTTTTAATGGTCAAACTCACTTAATTAGAGCTTTCGTTTTCCCAGAAATAACTCCCTCACTAATCCTTGGGGTAGATTTTTTGGAAAAAGTTTAACTTAGTACCTAACTTATTTTCTACAATATTTAATAATAATTGTCTTGCAATTTCAGACGATAAAAAAATTTTACCTTACGATAATCTTTCTAAATCTCAGAAGGATATCGCTGATGATATCATTAATCGTTTTAAAAGTATTTCTTTTGAAGAAAAGGGTGAGTTAGGTCGAACTAACCTAATTTGTCATAAAATCGATACTGGCGATAATCCTCCCATTAAACAACGCTCGTATAGACTTTCTCCTGTAAAACAACATGCGCTAATCAACGAGGTTGATAAGATGCTTGAATGGAAAGTTATCGAAAAATGTGAGAGTCCTTGGTTATCTCCTGTTTTAATAACCCCTAAAAAGAATGGCGAATGGCGATTCTGCGTCGATAGCAGAAAACTAAACTCTGTTACTCGCAAAGATGCTTATAGTCTTCCTTTAATCAATGAAATACTGGATCATTTAAAAAATGCTAAATACCTTTCTAGCATTGATATTGCTAAAGCTTTTTGGGAAATTCCCCTAAATCCTGCTGACAGAGATAAAACAGCATTTTATGTGCCTGGTAGAGGAATGTACAGATTTGTTGTCATGCCCTTCGGACTTACTAATGCTCCAGCTACTCAACAGCGTCTTATGGATACGTTATTTACTCCTGAATTTGATAATAAAGTCTTTTGTTATCTTGATGATATCGTTATTATTAGCGAATCATTCGAGGAACATATATCGCTTCTAATCAAAGTATTTGAAAAACTATCTTATGCCGGTCTAACTATTAACTTTGAAAAGAGTGTATTCTTTAAAAACGAATTAAAATACTTAGGTTACGTGGTAAATGAACACGGTCTTTGTGCTGATCCTAAAAAAATTGATTCTATTCTGGAATACCCTATTCCATCTTCTCGTAAAGAAGTTCGTCGATTTTTAGGAACATGTAGCTGGTTCCGTCGATTTATTCCTAATTTTAGCACTATTGCTGCTCCGCTTAATAAACTAAATAGTGGTGGTAAAAATGCTGCTAAATTTATTTGGAACTCTGAAGCTAATCAAGCTTTCCTGAAATTAAAAGAAGCTTTAGTAACTACACCAGTACTTTCTTGTCCTGATTTCAATCTCCCTTTTTCAGTGCACACTGATGCATCAAATTTTGGTATAGGAGCTATGCTTACTCAAATAAAAGAAGACAAAGAAGTTGTCATAGCTTATATGAGTAAATCTCTTAATAAAAATGAACAAAACTATTCTACTACAGAGAGAGAAACCCTTGCTGTTATCACTGCTCTCGAACATTGGCGTTGTTATTTAGACAATGGCAGACAATTTGTCATTTACACGGATCATGCTGCTCTAAAGTGGTTTCTAAATCTGTCAAATCCTTCTGGCAGACTTGCTCGATGGACTGTACGTCTATCTTCTTTTAACTTCATTCTAAAACATAAAAAAGGTAAAGAAAATGTAGTACCGGATTTGTTATCTCGTTCAAAAAATCTATCGGATAATAAAACTAACTTAAATGTTTCAGTTTTAACGGTGGAAGAACAGTATAATAAAGTTTTACAAGGCTGTCAAAACAATCCTGATAGTTTTCCAAACTATACTATTAAGGACAATAAGCTTTATCGTCTTTCTCGTTCCCTTCATACTATAACGGATGACTTCGTATGGAAAGAAGTTCCTCTTCCTGGTGATAGAGAAAATCTGATTAAAAGTAATCATGGTTTGCCTGGTGAACCTCACCTTGGAATTTTTAAAACCTATAAAAAACTTTCTCTTTTATATTATTGGACAGGAATGTTCAAAGACATTGCTCAATTAATAAGTGAATGTGAGTCTTGTCTTGCTTATAAGCATCCTAATCATTCACCTTATGGTCCCATGGGTAAACCTAAATGTTTGTAATATATTGGGTAAAACTAAACGCAGGCGTTTCCTGTTATCGCCGCCAGGCGTTTTGGGGTTCTCACACTGCTAGCGTGGATGGCGTCGCGTGTGGTCCGCCATTGCATTGTCCAGGGCGATATCGGTTTGATTTTAATACGCGGAGCGGTCTCGCGTCTTTTGCTTGTTGTTTAGTTTGAGTGATAATTGTGAATTTCCTGTTTGTTAAATAACTATTGAATTTGTGTTTGTGAAAAACTCTGTTATTGTGACTTTTTCTTGTGAGAGGTGAAACGTGGCTGGCTGTTCACATCTGGCTGTTCCCGAGTGAAACTACGGGAAGAAATCTATTTATTTGTCCTGGGGAATTGAGATCTCAAGGGTTAGGTAGGGCGATTAGGAATTCCCCCTTCCCGAAGACACTCAAGTTTGGATCCGAAGAGAAAGAAGATTTAATTTGGTAAGTGTTCAATTGTAGTTAATTTATAGGTTAGGTTATCATATAGGGCCCTGTAGCTCCCTTCATAAGCTACGGTGGTAGCAGACTGCGTTAAGTTAGTTAGGTTTTAGTCGGGCAAACGTGGTGCCGCGTGGAGATTTTTTCCCGGTACTTATTTTTACCGGTGGTTTTTTCCCGGTGAAGTTCCGGTACAGAATTCTTCCCGCCGCTTCGTTTGTCCGGATTCTCTCTGCCACATTTTCTGGCAGCAGAGCGTAGTTGCTCTGCACGAGAGTCTCAATCGGGGAGCGGTCCGAGAAGGTCGTGTCTGTCCTTAACTCGTAAACAATAGAACCGATAACAAAGGCGCGCGTCCAGATTCTCCAAGCCCACCGTCATAAAAGCGCGCGCGTTTCTTTAAAGCTATGTCTCGGTCCGTTTACAATTTCCAATAGATTTAGATTGACTTCCCCGTAAATTAAAATATAACCTTAATCAGTGCTATAAAATAATTTCAAAGTGACTGCATCGTTTTTCGGGACTACAGTAAATCAGTGAATGAGAAATCCAGCGTCTCGGCGTCTTCGACGGCGGAGTGCTTGAAGGCGTATCGAAGGATTTGGTGAGAGCGTTCCATCATATATGTACCTACATGCGCATGCGCACACAAGTAAATTATTTAGACTTGATCAGGATTTTAAAAATATAAGCAAGCCGCTCAATCACTCACTCATCTGAATTGTGATACTATAAATTCACGAACTAAATTACTACTGTAAATTCACAAAAAATCACAAATTGAATTTTTAAAACACGGCGCCGGCGCAAGCTACACTGTGCTATACTGAATACAAACCGGGGGAAAAAAGGCCGAAAAACTTTTTTCAGGGCTAGTCTCTGAATACGAGCAAAACTATCAATTCCTTTGCAATATCGGTGTGATTTATAGAAATCACCCAAACAGATACATATAAAGCTCTTTATAAGCACATGCACGCGCTATGTCCTCTTGTTTTACTTTTACATAACATGCTTGCTTTAACTTGATAACTTGGTGGTTTTGTATGTCTCCGTACGGGACACGTATACGTATACAGAATATTTCAATTATTTATTCAACGACTTTTAGTAATTTATTTAATTCTTATATTAATTATAAGTATCCCTTCTTTTCTCAGGTATTTAGCGAATTTAAATAAAACTAAAATATTTGTTTCTTTAAAAAGATTTGTTTCTCATCTTATGATTATGTAAATTGGTATATTTTGTGTAAAACCTCAATAAATAAATTAGCCAAGCCCCGGCAAATTTTCTCTGAATTCGCTAGTGAATGAAGTTGTAATGTGTAGTGTAGTGTGTTGTTGTGTGTGTGTGTTGTGTTGTGTGTGTAGTTATAAAGTGAATTGCAATAAATGTTTTGAATTAAATTGAATTGATATCATACACACATATCTACAGTCATAAATTCAGCGAGTGCGAGAGTGGATAATTGCACGGAATCTAAGAAACGCGTAATAAGCTTAATCCATCGACCCTTAATTTAAGACATTTTTGAATACTATAATGATTCCAAATGTAATTGGCTTCATATCATAAAGCAGCGGCAACAAACCAAAGAAAGGAGCACGCTCTTCGAGCAACAAGGACTTCCGCGCGCGGCACGGGTATTGCTCTAGGAGCATGCTTGATTGGTGGTATAAATAAACAAACTGATAGATATCATAAAATAACTGTTTTAATTTACGCATCCTAAACCGAAAAATATCCAGTGAGGATATAAAATCCAAAAAATCCAAAGCATAAAAACATAGATCAGCCCTATCAACAACCTATACAAAAGACAATACCGGCTGCGAAAACAGGGCCAAATTAATTTAAGAATGCGAATTTAAACGTGATTGATTGATTGTAATTTAGAAAAACCTAAAATTGCGGATAAAATACATGTTATAGGCTGGGAAGGCATGGGAACAAAAGACTAGAGTAATATTCTTGCAGCTACAGACACAAAAAACCTACCTTCAGACTGCCATAAAAAAAAAAAAATCTACTCTAATGGACATAAACAAAGAAAATACTAAAATCATTCTTCACACAGTCATTATTCTCACCAGAAAAGAATAAATCTTTTACACCCAGGGTGAACATTCTTACAAATAACTACAACTACTTGTAGGTACGCAACAACCCTGCCATTCATTAAACATCTTCAAGGAAATATTTTGGATTTTAAAAAATAATATAATACTAAAACATTTTAAAATTTCGCCAGAAAGATCATAAAAGAAACAACTTATACTGCTAACGCTTCATTACAAAAACAGTTAAATTTTTTTTCTAAAAACACATGCACAAAGGCATGGGTCGCGCATTGTCTTTTACGAATCGCTGTAAAGTAGAAATCTGACCTGGGCCGGCCAGATGTTTGACCACATGACTATTTTGTCGTGTTTTTAGAAAATAGCTACGTGCACTAGCGGGCGAAATTATCGAGAGTTGTTTGATTCATGAAATTGATAAATTACTCAGCATATATCGGACCAGAGAATTTAATTGCCTCATAATACTGCAGACATTTAAAACTTTAACGTCTGGAAATGAAGATGCACATCTAAATCTGAAGACCTGGACACAGAGACAAGGACATTCGGGTGGGAAGACATGGACACAGGAAACGTTGACATCTGAAAATGAAAACCTATACACAATACCTAGATAGAGAAATCCGGATATGAAGACATGGACACTAAAGCATAGTTCGGCATCAGGCATAGACTTCAACTCAGCCTCGCAAGAGACGTGGATATGTGCACATGAAGACCTGGACACAGCAGACAGGGACATCCGGATATGAAGACCTGGGCACAGACAACATCAACGCAGCCTATTTCCCTTCCATATATATATTACACACCAAGTATAGTATCTATTTCCTAATTTATTGGCTTGGTGCTAGAATCCGGTCGATTGTAAAACTCCTGTCTTTCCAATTTCCTGGCTGCCCCGCCCTACACTCCCAATCCTATCTACGTGCCCAACTGGTTTCTCGAGTTGGGGATTAGGGTTTCACGTCTGAGCGGAGTACTCCTCCACGGCACGAAACCGAGAATGTCCATAACGCTCAGGCTCGGCTCTCTCGCGGAAAGTACACTCCTCGGAGGTGGACCCAGCCCTAAACTCTTGCAGTTTAACCACTGGCTGGGAGGGCACAGAACAGAACAGAACAGAACAGAACAGAACAGCAGAGCGTAGTTGCTCTGCACATTTTCTGGTAGCAGAGCGTAGTTGCTCTGCACATTTTCTGGTAGCAGAGCGTAGTTTATCTACCCTCTATTTGTTCGTTTGTAAAAAGTGATTGATTGTTTGTAAAAATTATTAGATTTTTCTTAGTTTGTTTGTATAAGAATATTTGTAACCTTTTTTGTATTTGTTTGCGGTTTGTACCGTGCGTTCCGGGTTTGTGCCATTCTCATACCTACCGCGGTTCTTCGTGTAGTTGCTTGATTTTGTTGTTTTTTATTTACCTTTTGTTATTTTTTGTTTGTGACTTGACGCGATGGCGAAGGCCTCCAATGCTAGGGCGACACTCGCCAACGAATTGAGATGGTTTGTGACGGCCGGAGGACTCCTGTCCCGGAAGGACAGGGAGGGCGCCATACTGCTAAGAGCGGATCACCTCCACTCACGATTGATTAGCGCGGAAGCGGCCATGGCGGCGCTTACCGAAGCCGATCTTACCCCGGAGGCCTACGCAGGTCACATGGCGGACATGGACCAGATCCTGAGTCTGCACGATGATATCGCGGAGGCGGTGACCGCAATAAGGGCGAGACAGGCTGGCGGACCAGCCCCTCGCACACCTGTTAGACAGGAAGGACCAGCGGTTACTGGTCGGCTCCCCACCCTTCAGCTGTCCCACTTTGGGGGTAGGATGGAGGAGTGGGTAGCATATAAAAATATGTTTGAGTCCCTGGTCGTAGCACGACAGGATTTGTCGAAGGCCCAGAAGATGGCCTACCTCCTCTCCACTCTTGAGGATGAAGCGCGGTCGCTCATCCAGCACCTCCGGGTGGAGGACGACCAGTACGATACGGCTTGGGAGTTATTGAACTCCCGCTACCAAAACTTACGTTTGTTAGCGGATGCGCACGCCGCACAGTTGATGGCCCTGCCCAAGGTGGCCAACAGGGCACAGTTGCGCCTGCAGTTGCTCACGCCCGTTACAGTGGCCTGTAACGCGCTCCGCACACTGGGGCTGCCGGTGGACCAATGGTCCTTTTTGCTGGTGCACATTGTATTGGGCAAATTACCCAATGACATCCGCTCGCGATTTGAGCGCGAGAATGCGGAACGGGATAGCACCACCCTACCAACATTCACTGACTTGGTGAAGTTTTTGGAGTTTGAGGCACGGGCGGCTGAGAATACCATGACGGACTCAGCGCCATCCAGAGCGCCTGAACGTAGGCCCCAACAGGGACGGCAACCGCCACCGCGTGGAGCTGGTGTGCGGGTTGCGCACACGGCAGCAGTCGCGAGGGACGCGGACTGCCTGCAATGTGGCCGGATGGGCCACAGCCTGCTACAATGCAGGGACTGGCAGAGACTGCCAGTACAAGATAGGCGCCGCATGGCAAAGCGGCATGAACTTTGCTTTTATTGTTTGGGCGGTCACTATGCACGTGACTGTCCCAGTGCCATACCATGCAGTGCATGCCGTGGGCTGCACCACGCGATGCTTTGCATGAACCGCAACGGGGATGGCACCCGGATGTTGAGGCAGGGGTCCCCTATGGGCGGGGGCGCTCCTGCGCGAAGCCCTCCACCACCGGACGGAGGACGCGGCTTCGCTCGTCGCACCCCCCTCGGGAGGGGTCGCGTACCTGCGCGGGTCTTGGCGGACCGGGACCACGCGCCCCAAGGTCATGGCCAGTATGTAGCTGGCCAGGCCCCGGATAGGGCCCCCATGGGCGGGGGCCCTAGATCGGACGTGAGAGTGGGGACACCCCCCTCCACGCGGGTTACCACTACCCAACACATGCAGCCGCAGCGGTGTTCTCCGCCGCTGCACGAGTACCCACGGCTGGAGTACCACCCGCCGTACCATATGTATGGCCGGGCCGCGGGTTATGCCCCCCCTCAGATGGGGATGTGCACTCGCCCGCCATATTATCCGGGTCAGTGGCGCGCCCCTGGTTTGGAGAGAGTGGGGAGCCCGTAACTAGCTTGCTCCCTTGCTGGGACAGAGCCGCGGACGGTTCTGCTCCCTACCGCGGTGGTCCGCGTATGGGGTCGTGGGGGAGAAGCCATTAATTTGAGAGCTCTGTTGGACTCAGGGGCTCAAAGCAGTTTGGTTACCACTCGAGTGGCACACCAGTTAGGTTTAGTCGTGGAAGACTCGCCTGTGCCACTTCTTGGAGTTGGTGGCATACAAGTGAAGTGTCTGACGGGCCAGACACTTGTCACCTTTTCTTCGCTGAAGTCCTCCACAATGAGGATCACGACTTCGGCTATGGTAATGGATACCATTGCGGGTTGGCACCCCTCGACAGACATACCGCCGGGTGTGTTGTCTTTGGTTTCGGGTCTGGATTTGGCCGACCCCTTTGTCTTTCATCCCGGCCCAGTGGACTTGCTCCTGGGCTCGGACGTATTGGGTTGGATTTTGTTGGGTACCCAGAAAGCTCTGGGTTCGTCTTCACTGATGGCAGTGTCTACTATCTTTGGTTTCGCCCTGATGGGCCCTGTGTTTGATAATAGCACCGTGGAGGAGCCACCGGTCGTCGCATCAGCGTCCTTGGCCAAGACCATGCAAAGGTTTTGGGAGGTGGAGGAGCCACCTATGAGTTCCAGGGTGGATCCGGAACACGCTGAGTGCGAAGCCCTTTTTCGATCGACCACGGAGAGGTTGCCCTCCGGTCGGTTTGTAACTAGGTTACCCTTTGTTGCCTCTCGTCCTAGCCTAGGGCAAAGTAGGGCGCTTGCGGAGAAACGACTGCTGTCCATGGAGCGACGCATGCAGCGCGACCACGTACTTCGCGATAAATATATTGAATTTATGCGCGAGTACGAGGATTTGGGTCACATGTCTCCGGCTCGAGTTGATTGGAGCTCAACTGAGCATTATTTTTTGCCCCACCACGCGGTGGTGAAGGCCTCAACAGGCAAATTGAGGACCGTCTTCGATGGGTCCGCACCCACTTCGAACGGGGTTTCGTTGAATCTGTGTTTGCATTCGGGTCCCAAATTGCATAGGGACATAATTGACATCATCTTGAACTTTAGAAGACATCAAGTGGTTTTTGGCGCGGACATCCGGATGATGTTCCGCCAGACAGTCATACATCCTGAGGACAGGCGATTCCAGTTGATACTCTGGCGTGAGCGCCCTGAGGATCCTGTGACGGTGTATGAACTCAACACAAACACGTATGGTTTGAAATCTAGTCCCTATATCGCCATCAGATCATTGCTTGAATTGGCAGAGCGGGAACGGATCCGCTTTCCCCGTGGGGCTTCCGTGCTGTCACGTGACGTGTATGTTGATGACGTGTGCACCGGAGCCCAAAGTATTGAGGAGGCCCTCCTACTGCGGGATGAATTGATTGAAATATTGAAGACAGGTGGCTACGAGCTACGTAAGTGGTTGTCTAATGAGCCTAAAGTTCTAGAAGGGATCCCGGAGGATCACCAACAGAACCCTCACCTGTTTGAGGATGTGGATGATCCCAACAGGATAGCGGTGCTGGGCATGCAGTACCAGCCGCTAACCGATATTTTTACAGTCCAAGTGGACTTGGAAATACCAAAGGTCTGGACTAAGAGAACGGTGTTGTCCGTAATAGCCCGTATGTTTGATCCAAGCGGTTGGATCAGTCCAGTGATATTCTCTGCAAAGTGTCTTCTTCAGAGACTTTGGACTTTGGGCGTCTCGTGGGACGAGCCGCTGTTTGGCTCTCCATTGGATGATTGGCTCGAGTTGTTTTCATCGATTAAGGAAGTCAATCGGATTGCCTTGCCTCGTCGAATATTGCCCCCGGGAAATATCGAGCCAGCCTGCATGGCTTTTGTGACGCGTCGGAGCGAGGCTACGCCGCGTCAGTCTATATGCGGACAGTTGACGCCGATGGCCGGGTCAATGTCTCGCTTTTGTTAGGGAAGAGCAAGGTCGCCCCCATCAGGACTAGGCTGACTATTCCCAAGCTTGAGTTGAGTGGAGCTCACCTTCTCTCTAAATTGTTGCATCACGTTGCCAGTGAACTGGCGGCCACGGTCGAGATACGAGACATCTTCGCCTGGTCGGATAGCCAGGTCGCGCTTGCATGGTTGCGCGCGGCCCCACATACCTTGGAGGTTTTTGTTGGAAACAGGGTTTCCCAAATCCAGAATATCGGAATTGATATAACATGGAGACATGTGCCGGGAGAGCTTAACCCAGCGGACTGTGCTTCCCGAGGTTGTACGGCACCAGAATTGGTGTCACACCCGCTCTGGTGGGGCCCAGAGTGGCTGATGGGATCAGAAACATCTTGGCCTGTCTGTCAGACAGATGTTACTTCTTTGAGTTTGACTGGGCTCCGTGTACATGCTGTAGTCGCTGAGACGACGTCGGAGCCGGATTGGCTACTTGCTCGGTATAGCAGCTTGGATAAGCTTCTGGGTGTTACCAGTTGGATTAAGCGTTTCATACATAATTGTGGAAACCCACAGGCAAAGCGGTTGGAGCCGATTGCAGGTGCAGAAGAGCGCCGGAGCGCATTGTTGCATTGGGTCCGTGTCGTGCAGACCGGACGGTTTGAGTCAGAGCTTCGTATTTTGCGCGACGGACGCGCTAAGTTGAAGGGCGCGGTCGCTCGTTTGAACCCGTACATCGACTCGGATGGGCTTCTTCGGGTTGGAGGCAGGCTCCGGAAGGCGGATCTTCCATATGAGACTCGCCATCCTCTGTTGTTGCCCAAGGGCGGACCCTTGGTGCAGCTTTTGGTGTCTGATCGACACATTCGTAACGCCCATGCTGGGTGCAATGCTTTGTTGGCTATTTTGCAACGCGAGTTTTGGATTTTGTCTGCCCGAAGAGCAATCCGTAGTGTCCTGTTTCGATGTATTGCATGTTATAGGTTGAAGGCATCCACGATGCAACCACAGATGGGTGATTTGCCCGCTGATCGAATCCGACCTTCGAGACCGTTTGACGGCGTTGGAACCGATTTTGCCGGTCCCTTTTCGATCAAGGCTTCTCCCTTTCGTAATGCCCGTATTGTGAAGGGCTATTTGTGTGTATTTGTTTGTTTGGCCACCAAGGCTGTCCATTTGGAGGTGGTGACGGCTCTGACTACGGAGGCCTTCGTCGCCGCGTTGGATCGCTTTGTTTCGCGTCGAGGTCTACCTTCCCTTATTAGGTCTGACAATGGCACAAACTATAAAGGAACTGTAAATTATCTTAAGGATGTTTCTGTGTTTATTGATAAGAATTGTACTAGTTTAAGTCAAATTGCTGCTCAAAGGGGAATAACCTGGAAGTTTAGTCCCCCAAGTTGCCCCCATGGGGGAGGGATTTTTGAAGCGGCTGTGAAATCCGCAAAGACCCACCTCCGCCGCATTATCGGAGAAACGGCTCTAACTTTTGAAGAGCTGGCCACAGTGTTTTGTAAAGTTGAGGCGGTCCTCAACTCTCGTCCTCTCTGTCCGCTATCTCCAGATCCAAATGACTTGGAAGCTCTCACCCCTGGTCATTTTTTGGTGGGAGGGCCGTTGAATGCCCTGCCCGAATACCCGTGGAAGGATGAACGCGTATATCGGTTGTCGCGTTTTCAAATGTTGCAGCAAATGAGCCAGGACTTTTGGCGTCGCTGGTCGCTTGAATATTTGCATTTGCTGCAGCAAAGAGTGAAGTGGACAGACAGGACTGAGCCTCCCAGGGAGGGTGATTTAGTATTGTTAAAAGAGGCAAATTTGCCCTCATTGCTTTGGCGACGAGCTCGCATATTACGTTTGATTCTTGGCGGAGATGGCACTCCGCGTGTGGCTGAGGTGTTGGTCGACGGTTCGATTTTAAGGAGAGGTGTGACCTCTCTCGCCCGCCTTCCCGTAGAGTAAGCTAGCGGTCTGCTTCTCAGACCGGGACGGGGGGATGTTTGTAATATATTGGGTAAAACTAAACGCAGGCGTTTCCTGTTATCGCCGCCAGGCGTTTTGGGGTTCTCACACTGCTAGCGTGGATGGCGTCGCGTGTGGTCCGCCATTGCATTGTCCAGGGCGATATCGGTTTGATTTTAATACGCGGAGCGGTCTCGCGTCTTTTGCTTGTTGTTTAGTTTGAGTGATAATTGTGAATTTCCTGTTTGTTAAATAACTATTGAATTTGTGTTTGTGAAAAACTCTGTTATTGTGACTTTTTCTTGTGAGAGGTGAAACGTGGCTGGCTGTTCACATCTGGCTGTTCCCGAGTGAAACTACGGGAAGAAATCTATTTATTTGTCCTGGGGAATTGAGATCTCAAGGGTTAGGTAGGGCGATTAGGAATTCCCCCTTCCCGAAGACACTCAAGTTTGGATCCGAAGAGAAAGAAGATTTAATTTGGTAAGTGTTCAATTGTAGTTAATTTATAGGTTAGGTTATCATATAGGGCCCTGTAGCTCCCTTCATAAGCTACGGTGGTAGCAGACTGCGTTAAGTTAGTTAGGTTTTAGTCGGGCAAACGTGGTGCCGCGTGGAGATTTTTTCCCGGTACTTATTTTTACCGGTGGTTTTTTCCCGGTGAAGTTCCGGTACAGAATTCTTCCCGCCGCTTCGTTTGTCCGGATTCTCTCTGCCACATTTTCTGGCAGCAGAGCGTAGTTGCTCTGCACACTAAAGTTTGCTCAAGACCCTTCCAATGTATTTCTCTTGATTTAATGGGTCCTCTTCCCATGACAAGAAAAACGCAATCAACACATCCTAGTTGTGAATTGTTGTTTTACTAAATATACTTTAATCTTTCCCCTTAAACGTGCTATCGCCAAAGATATTATCGAATGCCTAGAAAACTTTGTATTTCTTATACATGGTGTACCTCAAACTATTATTATGGACAATGGTTCTCAATTTCAATCTAGAGAATTCAAAAATCTTCTGGATAACTATAAAATACCTTTTATCTTTTATTCACCTCATTATTGCCCGCAAGTCAATCCCACTGAAAGGTATAACAGAACTATTGTTACGGCTTTAGCGTCTCTTGTAGGTGATGATCATAGATCCTGGGATATTTTTCTTCCAAAAATCCAATATGCTATGAACGGTACAGTTAATGCAGTAACGGGTTATTCCCCAGCATTTCTAGTTTTTGGCAGGGAAACTGTCAGCTGTGGTTCTGTTTATACTCCTACGAATAACCTTGACGTATTTACTTTCTTACCTCGTGATATTTATGCTACTAATATAGGATTACTTGCGACAATTTTTGACAAAGTACAAGTAGCTCTATTTGACTCCCATACTAAAAATAGTGTTCGATATAATTTACGACATACTATAAAAGAATTTAATGTCGACGATTATGTTTGGCGTAAGAACTATGTGCTCAGTAATGCCGGTTCTTACTTTAGTGCCAAATTAGCTCCTAAATTCGTTCGGTGTAAAGTTATACAAAAAACTCTCCACTGGTATATATCCTTGAGGACGCTAGCGGTTCTCGTGCAAAATGGCACATTAAGGATATCAAGACTTAGAATTTATTTTAATTTTACTTTTACTTGACTAATGTATATACTTTATTTTTGTTTGTTCCCATCTTCATTTACTAGTTACATTTTTGGCATTTTCTCATTTCCTATCATTTTCATTGTTATCATCGGCTCTTAAGCCTCTAAAGAACTAAACTAAAAATGTTCTTCTACATCTCTCTACACAATCTTGTGTTGAGTCTTTACCTTGCATTACTTAATGTGCACTACTCTCTTTACGCAAGTTTGCGTTGCGTACTCTTTATTTATTTCTTTTCTTTGAGCGGTTGACAACTCATAAAATAAGCCCTTGTTATACCTAAGAAAACCTACTATACTTACATACATTCATTATTTCCTGTATATATTTTCATCATATCTTTATTACATTACTTTCTTTCTAATGAGCGGCTGACTACTCATAAAATAAGCCTTCAGTCATATCATATTCATATATCATTCATCATCAATGGGATTTCAGCGTGAGCGGATTACAACTCCTTAAATAAGCCAACTGTTACGTAGTACTACTAGGCAGGTGCTTATCTTGGAGTAGGAGCCATTGACTGTGAGCCCTACCCCTAAGTTTGATCGATTTTAGTATGAAAGGTTTATTGTAATATGAAAGATTTGGTATGATAGGCTGGTATGAAAGTGTTGTCTATTAACCTTCAAAATTTTCACCCAGTGTTAAAATTTTCAGGGGTTTTGGGGGAAATGTAGTGTATTCATGTTTATTTAACTTTTATTCTTGTCTATTTTACTATTATAATTACTTATTTAGCTCAAAATGTTCTTTTTTACACTTTCTGTAGTAAAATTTCTACGTTGCTAGGGAATATTTCTTTAAACTTACCGCTATATCTTCATTTTTGGTTATTTTATGTTATTTTGGTTTTCCCAATATATATTTCGTGTTTATTTCCACTTTTTTATACTTAATTCTTTAAATTGTGTAAATTTTTACTTGAGTTTTTTAATTGTAAACAACTATGATTGTCAAGCGTTGTCGCATGTCAGATTTTATTTTTTCTAAAATTCTATAAATTTCTATGTATACCTTTTCGCAAATGTTCTAATTTCGTATTTTATTTGAAAATTATGAAGCAATACGAAATTCTAAATCGAGGCCTATATAAAGACACTGAATGTCAGAACGGTGCAGTCTTCACTTCTCCGAGAAATCGGAGCGCGGAGCGAAATTAAAGGTCTTGTCCCGGGGCCTGCTGACCCCGGGACCCTGCAAGCCTTCGCGACGTAAAAAAAACTATTCTCTCTAAAAAGTTATCAAGAAACGTCGAAGCTATCAAGGACACAGAGGCTATTGTGGATTAAAGCTGTTGCTGCTGAGGCAGTTTGATAACTACTTTAACTAAAAAGCTATCAAGAAACGTCGAAGCTATCAAGGACACCGAGGCTGTTGTGGATTGAAGCTGTTGCTGTTGAGGCAGTTTGACATTTTGAAGTCGGTGCCTCGCGCTTGTCAGTGGAGAAGGCGTCCACCACCCGCCAGTCCACCTTCATACCTGTTGTGCCGCCAGTAGAACCCCTGTCGGAATTGTGCCGGTTGTCCGACTTACCCCGTGTCGGTATTTCCCCGGGTATTCCGTCCGTGATCTCTTTTCGTCTATTCGTGCCCGTGTCCTTCCCAGTGTATTTTTATTCATGTTTATTTAACTTTTATTCTTGTCTATTTTACTATTATAATTACTTATTTAGCTCAAAATGTTCTTTTTTACACTTTCTGTAGTAAAATTTCTACGTTGCTAGGGAATATTTCTTTAAAATTACCGCTATATCTTCATTTTTGGTTATTTTATGTTATTTTGGTTTTCCCAATATATATTTCGTGTTTATTTCCACTTTTTTATACTTAATTCTTTAAATTGTGTAAATTTTTACTTGAGTTTTTTCATTGTAAACAACTATGATTGTCAAGCGTTGTCGCATGTCAGATTTTATTTTTCTAAAATTCTATAAATTTCTATGTATACCTTTTCGCAAATGTTCTAATTTCGTATTTTATTTGAAAATTATGAAGCAATACGAAATTCTAAATCGAGGCCTATATAAAGACACTGAATGTCAGAACGGTGCAGTCTTCACTTCTCCGAGAAATCGGAGCGCGGAGCGAAATTAAAGGTCTTGTCCCGGGGCCTGCTGACCCCGGGACCCTGCAAGCCTTCGCGACGTAAAAAAAACTATTCTCTCTAAAAAGTTATCAAGAAACGTCGAAGCTATCAAGGACACAGAGGCTATTGTGGATTAAAGCTGTTGCTGCTGAGGCAGTTTGATAACTACTTTAACTAAAAAACTATCAAGAAACGTCGAAGCTATCAAGGACACCGAGGCTGTTGTGGATTGAAGCTGTTGCTGTTGAGGCAGTTTGACATTTTGAAGTCGGTGCCTCGCGCTTGTCAGTGGAGAAGGCGTCCACCACCCGCCAGTCCACCTTCATACCTGTTGTGCCGCCAGTAGAACCCCTGTCGGAATTGTGCCGGTTGTCCGACTTACCCCGTGTCGGTATTTCCCCGGGTATTCCGTCCGTGATCTCTTTTCGTCTATTCGTGCCCGTGTCCTTCCCAGTGTATTTTTTTAATTTTAAATTGTATTGTGTATTTTATATTTAACTGAACATAAATAACTTTTACTTTTTAAATCTGTTATTTTACTTCATAACAAACTTCAGCTTGATATGTCCCGCGGCTTTGTTCCCATGGAAATTTTGAGATTCTTGACAGCCTGCCTTTCTCATAAATGTGGCTGATTAATTATATTTCAAAACCGATCGAGAATTCTAAATTATATTAGCGCGTTAATACAAAGTCTTCAGCTTTTTTATATTAGTTTAGTATAGTGCTTCTTCTTCTTATTTAAGAGCCGCGCTCTTGTCGGTGGAGTACACGCCACACTTCTCTGTTCTCAGTATAGTGGTTAAAGACTTGAAATATAGACATGTCACTTAATTTCAATTACTTACCGGTATAATCGCATTTCAAACATTCCATATAGGCAGGGCATTTAAATTTTTTTTACCGACAAATTCCTACAACCATGATTCTTATACTTAACATTATTTTGATGTTTTTAGACATCCTTATATAAAAAAAAAAAGAATTTTGATGATCCGATATGAAATGGGAGGGGTAAATAAACTATACTGAATTGCTCGTAAACAAAAAAGTTTACAATAGAGATTACTGTTCACAATTAATTAATAAGACTTCATTTACCTGTAAATAAAAGTTGGCCGGTTTATAATAAGGCTTTCTAGTCATAAAATGTATTTTTAACTTTATAAATGTCAATATGGTTTTTATTTAATTACAGGAAATCGGGTTCATAAACATGAGTCGTTTTTTAAAATTAAGATTGAATAATTCACATTACGTACGAATATACAATTTTCTCGACTGTAGAATAAAAAAAAAAAAATTAAAAGTTAATAAAAAAAAAACTGTTGTAGTCACCCTTATAAAAATTGAGGATATGGTTCATTACAATCGTATACGAATAATATATAAAAGTCACCATTGCTGGATTTTTTGTTTTTGTACAGGATGTTTTTAAAGTATAAAAATTACAACTCATTAAAAAATCCATTTCGGATTGTTATTTATTGGTGATTTTTTAAATCAAGCTTTTATTATTCGTAAGGAAACATGCAACAAAAAATCACCCTGGTAGGATTTTTTGTTTGAGAGTTATAACAATATAAGTCTTATAATAGCGTTTAAAAAAAAACGGCGGTGGTGATTTTGTTTTACACTTAAATTTGCAGTTGTAATATCATAATCTATGTAGTTTATAAAAATCACCATCGTAGGATTTAATGTGACCACCTCCATACAACTGAAAATTCACAGCCCCGACTAATATGACAAAAAGCAGTTTTAGTTTCTAGGCCTCAACCAATGTTTAAGTCAAACTTTACGATTGGAGGCAATTCTTCTAATCCATTAGGCTGTCTGATGTTCAACTTTTATGCGGGTCCTACCACAGCATGTCTCGCGAATAGCGACTAACATCGCTCAAATTATTTTCAGAGGGGTTTTTACGATAGTCGTATCTTTTTACACACGCATTATGTTTAGATATGTGCACATAATGTTTAGGTGTACTGCCGTGCGAGCGAAGTGTCCATAAATCGAATTCGTGCATCGAATTGTTTCGTACTTCCGCAGTCGGTCTTAGTTTATCTTATAGGTAGTCGTAAGTCTTATTGCTGTTTGTTATTGACGTGCTGTCATTTCACTTATAAACTCGATTGGGATCCTGGCAACTATCGAACATCCTTCCATCCAAACTTTCGTATTGTACAAGGAAGATAGTAGTAAGTAGAAGATTTATTAACCTATTTACATCTTCTTTGATTCCAAAATGCAAAGAAAAACATCCATTGAAGCCCATATATTTCCACCTCGGTATAAAATTTCAGCTTTTCTTTCTTTAGCAGTTGAAATGCGATTGAGTAACAAACATACGAACAAATAAACTTTCGGATTTATTACTAGTAGATATAATAGACTGCACTAGTTTGGTTTCAGCCATCCCAAAAACCTGACAGCTGCTGTTCTATTCTCTGAAAATTCTGAATAAAATGGAATAGAAACAGGTACAGAAAGTCCACTAGGCAACTATATTCTAATGAAATTGAAACTTATCGTGTGGCCCTAGTGTTTAGATTGGCACCGCACCGGTTCCGGCCATTTACGTATTGAAATAACTGGCATTCCAAATTGAAACATAATATATTAACGCTATAGCAAGAGCGTTAATATTCCGTTGCTGTTTCCGATTAGTAACACTGTACCTCTTAGGCTTAGGGTTATACTATATACTCACGGATATAATTGGATGTTAAAACATGTGCGACACATCCGCAAGCATGCGTTGGCCTGACAATCACCAACCCTACTGACACTTTGAGGGGTCTGCCCGCTGGTCGTACCTGAACTTCGAAGTAAGCCCCCTTGGTATTGGAGACATTAAATATGCGAGGTAAGTCTATCGATTCCGATCGAGAACAATGGGTAGGGCCATGAAATTATAGTGTAATCTCGTTCGGGCTGCGTCGTAGCGCCACTATGTCTGGCCTTTGGGACCGTTGACTTCCATCTAGCTCCATCCTTGCAAATAGGGCGGACTACGTACTTTCAAACTAAATATTTAAAATACTCGTTTCAAAAGTACTTTAAAGTTTGAACTAGGTACCTATTTAAAATGCTGAATAGAATAGAATAGAATGATTTATTTGCAGCAACATGGTAAATTGTTACATGATGTACATGATCAAAAAAAGTAAAGTCCAGCATGTTGCACCACGTGCGTTGCACGTTGTTGGTTTTAATTTAAAACACAACACAATTTTGATTGGTTGCACTGTTGATTTTCATTAGGAGATATTCATATCTTGACCCAATATCGAAAAGTGAAAATAAAAATCTTTGAAGAATAAAATACTTAACCTGTAAAAGCTGTAAGCAGCCACTAATGTATAAATTTTGTAGATATATCTTTATAAGGTCGCTGATTGAAGCTTACCTAGATAGTTCACATAATTACGACGTAAGCTCTGATAAGATGGCGCAGGAATGGCGGGAAAACCGCACGCAATCAGCTGGTTTGGGAAATCGATGGAGGGTGAACTGACGGCTGCTGACGTCACCGGAGTGAATTCCTGGTGACTCGTCTTCATGATACTTACATTAAAATCTTCAGGTTTATTTACTCTATGAATAGGTATTGAAAAAATATTTATAAAATATATGCTCATAATTAATTTGCCATGTAAACACAATACTTATCTTTCTATTGCACCCGAACGCGAGCTCAAAGTGCTTTGCTCTCGCTTTTTGACAGGTGGTCTAGTTTCGGAACATAAATTGTCTCTATTGTATTCATATTGCACTTATAGATTTATAGGAGTACACAAATATTTAAGAGCTACTCTTGTTGGTGAACCAATTTTCTGTTTCTTTTTATAGTAATTTATTTCCAGGGCTATCAATTATGTATTGAATTTCGGCCTACAGTTTATGACGTAAATGCAAACACGTAAATAGATACTTTCAAACGAAAACATCTGTGAGCGTTCTGTAGTAAAATACGCCAAGTTTCAGCAATGGAGCGTCGTCGCGGCGATAACACTGATCGTGCCATGTTTATTTTATGCTGCTCCCGAGGAAGGTCATCTCCAGTTTTTGCCTTCCATAAATTTATACCTTCGCGAAAAGGTCAACGACCTTTTCGGAGTGATGTGGGTAGTGAAATTGGGAAAACTTCAATTGGTCTGCATCGCTATAAATGAATTAGTATTAAGCATTTGTTAACGATAAAGAATGTAGGTAGGTATATGTTTCTTTGCATGACTGATTTTTTTTTCTTCCTTAAACGACTTATCCATATTCTCGCAACGACAAATACAAAAACAAATACAAACGGTGTTGTAATTGAGAATGATATAGGTAATATAACTACTGCGATGACGAAACCGAAGAACATTTGCCAAATTAACCTCAGACTTAGTACGCCTTGGAAAATCTCTATTATCACAGATTTATATAATACTGTGCTATTATATATAGCAGTGGTGGCTGAGTGGTAGGGCGCCCGCCTGTGGCTGTAAAGGTTCTAGGTTCAAGTCCTGTCCGTGCTACATTATATGAGTGAGGGAACCTGCATTCTGGTTGATGATTATCAACTAGTATGTGAAATTGAGAAGGCAATGGCAAACCACTCCATTAACGTTGCCAAGATAGTCATTGTGTGTGTTTCATTCCATATAATGACCACGACCCTCCAGGCATAAGAAATACGACTAAATGAGGGGAGGAGATGATATTATCCAACAATGGACTTCAAGTGATATATAGTTGATATGACATTTAAAAAAATACTTATCCGCAAGAGGCGTTAGAGGGTAAGTTGTTTCACGCTTATAACATAAGACTAAAGAAGGTAAAGCTGTAAATCGTCTTCAAAGAACCCAGCAATATTCAGGGCTCAATATCATTCATAATTTGTGAAGAAACGTGGAATATTTTGCAGATAGCTATCGGTTCCTGTGACCTCAACTAGAGGTCGGGACATTTTTCCAGGTAATCCTGCGGCTTCCGACAAATGGTCGTGGCACGTTAAATAAGGGCCTTGAGCGTCTAGGTAACGAAATAAGGTTCCTTTTATTTTTATAAGGAAATACAGCATAGTTAATGTAACAAATACATAGTTAGTATGCTTTCTATCTTTCTGGGGGCAAACTTGTGATTTTCTAATTATTAAAATTTTGGGTTTATTAGTTATTTATTCCATAGATCTTAAACTAAGCTTCTTTCTTCTTCTAACTAAAAGATCAACTAGTTTCAAAAACAAACTTAACTTTGCAGTTCGATCCCCAGGATACCTACTTACTGCATCGAGCGCAAAAATAAGTTTGTAACACTTTTTTTCACACTTCCAACAACATATTTACAACTTTCAGATTTATTCCTGTATAAGTACTGTTAGACCTTGCTTTTGCCAAATTTCATAATTTTAGGTCAACGGGAAGTACCCCATAGGTTTTGATTGCTGTCTGAAATCGCAAAATATGCGAAAATTCGCAACATTTACGGGAATATCTCCTGATCGGGTTGACGTATAATTATAATTATTTTTTTGCTGAAAGAGACCGTAGTTCCGAGTATTTAATATTAATTTCAACTTGATACCTTTAAGCGTTCCTGAGAAAAAAACAAGTTTGACAGACAGACGGACAACAATGTGATCTTACAAGGGTTCAGTTTTTGCGTTTTGAGGTACGGAACCCTAAAAAGGAAAAGGGAAGGGAAGTCAAATTCTTGATTTATCAAAGTATGAAATTTCTACTGAAATACTAAATTATTTTTAAGCCGACACCAGTTACATTCGGTCGCTAAATTAGAAAAACTCTATACAGTATGTGTGTTGTAATCATAATATTTTCTATGAAAATTATTGTAAAAATATTTTTGGGAGCTTGGACATGAACATTTGGAAAGATCCCTTCTTCTCCTAGCCTTTATGTCTCCTAGAAACATAAAGGCTAGACCAGCGTCGCCGGCGTTACGTTATATATTTTATTCACAAAAAAAGAGATTACAGAAAGATAACTAAATAAAATGTAAGTTATGACGTATACGTCTAATTCAGTGCATTCAGCAGCCATTTCTTTATGCATTACACTATTTGATAGGTTTTACACAATTTTAGTTTTCATTTGATTAATTGATAGAATTATACTTTTGAGGAAAATAATATTGTTGGGTCCGAGCACACCATTCTGATCCTTCTTCTTCCTGTTTCTCCTACTTTTATATTAAACTACTTTTTGCCCGCGTCTTCGCCCGCGTGAATTTCCCACGACAACAGTGCTTTTTCCCGGAATGAAAGTGCCCTATGCAATAACAATGTGTATGCGAAATTTCAGGAAGTTTGGTTCAATAGATAAAGCGTAAAGAGGTAACAAACAAACTTCGCATTTATAATAGTAGATAGGAATAAGATTTTGTGTCAGTTAAAATTTATCATCTGAAAAGCTGTCCGAGGTTTAAATTCATACAAGGTGTCAATTCTATACTGATAATATTTTATGTTTTAAGTCTGTAAAGCTGTTTGTCGTGTCTCGCTATTATACGCCATGTAAGGGCCGACTTATTGCCAGCATTGAGATATAATTCACTTTAAATTGTTTTTCAAGTAAGAAAAGCACTTTATTGCGTTACATTGGAACGCTTTCTCATTGGGACATTGTAATAAAATTACACTAGTATTAAGAATTATGAGCCTTTCGATAAAATTTCGAATGGTTTTATGCTATTTGACTAAATGGTTATTACGTTGTTGTAATATTAGAAAATGTCTTAGTTGTTATATTTTTATTTATCTATTGATTAATTTATGTGAGATGAAACTAATTTAAAGTACCTGTTACAGTTACGCAGGTACCAGTTATACGTGTGACGGTATTTATCATATTAAAAAATTATACAGATTTATCCCGCCTTTTTCCCTTACGATGTAAACAGAGCCAAGACTCGTGACTTAGCTGACTAGAGGGCTTATTAGGTAAAGTGGGATGACAGGTTACTATGCAATCGCCTATAAAACAATCCTCAGCTTAAATACCTTTCCCTTGATGGGATAGGCAGCTTTTTCTTCGTCTCCAGACCAGCATGTAAGTGAAAAAATGAAATCTTCAAAAAACTGAAATAAAAACGTAGTAGCTTTATACTAGAAAATGTTTCTGATGAAGATCAATATGAACATCCGTGCACATTAATACAGTAATTTTAATATCCGATACTTCCCCATCACGTACGGCGGTAATTGAATACGTGATGCAAGTCGCCTGATGTCGGCTATTTAGCACGACTGAAATTCTTTTCATGTACTGTTTTGCATTTTATTAAGTCTATAATAAAACTGGCATCCAGTAAAACATTCTTGTAAAATTAATTTTATGGTAATACCACATGAACCGTGGGCGTTGAAGTTTAAAACGGGAATGTTTTTCTCTATTTTTCTTGCGAAGATATTCTTAATTTTTTTATTACATTATATTTTTTTGTGTACTACATACTTTGCTGTCATAAGTCGAGAACAGGAAATTTATTGGCGGCATATCGCTAGCATAAGCTGACGCGACTAACGTTATCGCAAAGTATAGGATCGCGTCCTTCGTCGCTCACCTAGGACAACGGGTAAATTTGCTGAACTTACTCCGTTGTCCTAAGTGAGCGATCTACATCAGAAATAAAGCTCGAAAGATAGACGATTACTCGTTAGAGTAAGTCAATAACAATAATATGCACCGTAAAAGACTTCCTCGAAACAGTTCAGCGAATTTCAATGAACTTTATTCTGCGAAGCTTCAAATTTGAAATTGCAGTTTTTATTGCTTTGAAGATTTGGTCGAAACAATAAAAATAGCAATTCTAATTTTCTAGCATTGCAGAATAATGGATTCTGCAAAACTTCAAATTAGAAATATATTTTATAGTTTTATAAAATAATACTTGCAGATGTTATTATTATTTATAAATGGGTGGAAAGAAATAAACTTTTTTTTCATACCCTGACTAATTAATCGCACAGCCCAAACTGTGCCATGTCAAAGTAGCTTCTTTGACTTTATGCCATAGCACAGGTTGGAGTGTTATTACTAACACTGGTGTCAAATTTTATTCCAGTCATGCGTTTAATACAGAGTACAGATAAATTTTCATAACAAAATCATCCGCAAATAATACACATTTATGTTTTTTCAAGAAACCACAAAAATTGTATGCAAGACGAAGTCGGCGCTTCCTCAATAGTGTCTCGTTTTCCAATAGATTAAGCACATTTGAACCTTACTACCCACAAAATAGGTCGGTGAACTGAATAATGTTAACAAAAGGTGAATCGCCGGCATTAACTTGTATGGAAAGGCAGTTATCTGAATTAAAGTTAACTTAAGATATAAAAATCGTAACTGATATATTTAAATGTGACTGTTAGTAACATAAATAGGCTGTGATAGCTATTATATGCAGTGATAGCTATTACCTATAGGCTCTATACAATATTTTAGTCATCGTAGTATTTTTTTAAAGACAATATTTATAAGGTGAGATTAATTAGGGTCTTATCTATTTTAATATTTGACAGAACATAATATATTTCATCAAAAATAGGTTAACTTTAAAAAAGCTGAAATCTAGCATACAATACTAGCATCCAACAATTTTATTTTTCTTTATAAGTATATCAAATTACATTAAAATTTATTTTTTTATCTTTAGTCAGTAAATGTGGGTGTCGTAAGAGGCGACTAAGGGATTAAAAACACCGGAGGATGGGCAGCAGCATCTTTCCGCGTACTATGCCATCACACTGCGATCGCCAACCCGCCTGCCAAGCGTGGCGATTACGGCAAAACCCCCACGGATAAAATCCTTGGGGGAGGCCTCTTTGTCCAGTAGTGGACGTCTTGTATTGAGAGAGAGAGAGAGTCAGTAAATTCCAAGTCCCAAGCGGGAAACGACCTGTCGGCCGGCCCAGCCGCTGGAGGGATGAGGTCCTAAAAGATCTGGAGTCCAAAGAGCCGACTGGCAGGAAGTAGCGCAGAACAGGAAGGAGTGGAAGCTTCTAGTATCGGAGGCCAAGATCCTTTTTGGGTCGTCGAGCCATCGAAGTAAGTAGTCAGTGAATTACTAACAAAAAATATTACTAGTCTTAATATAACAAAAAAATAAATTAAAGAAAAATAAAACTAAAACTTTAAAAGATTATAAGTACTAAAATAGTGAACTTTCAAAAAAATGTATCTAATTTAATTTTTGTATGTGTGGTCCAATTTATGGAACACAGGCGTGGAATGGCAATACAGCGTTGATTTCTTCGCTGAGCGCGACTGCCAACTGAGCCCGGAATTATGCTAATTTATTGTTTGTCGATATTTTTAATACTCACTCAATATGAATTAATGCAGCCAATTCATTGACAGCTCCCATTTAACGTTACATAAATGAAACACTGTGATTTATTGTTCAGAAGTATGAAATAATGTCAAAAGGTACAGCAATTTTTTTTATTTAGCAACGGGAATATTGTTCTGGACGATTTTGATTAATAGGAGTGGTTGAATTAATATTTAGTACTTAATTAAATTTTCTACACTGATGTAAAATAAATATTTAATGACTTTGGTAGGAAACCAAATTTATCAAAGTGAATGTAAACAGTAAGAAGAACTAAAGATATATTCGAGCAAATTCTACAGTTCAGACGGTTTTTGGTAAACTCGTACATTAGATGTTAAGTAACATTTACGATACCCGACGAGGAGAAACTTTACTGCAGCCGGTTTTATGTTATGAACACACAAACGTGTCGGGGTGTCTTATTTACGAATAATAAAAACAAGGAAAGCAATGAATCTCTGGCCACTTCATCTCGCCGCTTTAATATTTTACGTGACCCCTCAAATTTGGGTAACAACTTGGTTGACGGCCGAGCGCACTTTTCATTAAGTTCTGATTACCCCGAGTTTCTGAGTCACGATGTCGGAAGATCCAGGAGATTTTTGGCGAAGTGCAAAAGTTTTATGATATTATGATTACTTGCATGAGACGAGGTACGGGCACGTGACGACTTGGCGCGTTGGCGGGTCATTAAGCAGGCGGATGGCAGACATCTTTGTTTTTATAGTCCTGTTTCAGTGTACCTATCTGCTTTGAGGAGTAGCGGGTAAAGCAGGACTTATATTCAATCTGAAAAGAAATGTTTAAAAAAAATCACCAATCGTCTCGGTAATAAAAGAGAGACTACTTGCGAAATATCTGATACCAATGTTACAAATTGGATAAAAAAGAAAGAATATAATCAGATCCGACGATGCAGTTGCACAAAAACTGATAATTTCTGTTTTCAAAATTACATCGGGTTATAAATTAAATTGAAGTCGACATAAATCAGAAATTGAAATGGAAGCAATCACAGTAATCTGAATAATAAAAAGGAATCAATATTTTTACTTGATACATAAATTATCAGAAATGATAGAGCATCGTAACGCCTAATAGACACGTAAAATAATCAAAATCATATTTTATGTAGAAATAATTACACATGATGTGGCATTTCTGCCGTAACGTATACTTTGTACGTGATTATCAGTCATAATCATATTCTTTCCTGTTATAGTTCTACGTGCCAATTACCAAGTACTAGAATTTTATGAGCACAGTCTCCGACACTTCAGTGTTTCGGAATGACGACATCTTCCGAGTAACGCACATGAAAATCATAATTAAAGACCCTCCGCCGGGTAATGGTGGGGAACTTTTCCCCATTTTGGCATGCTGTGGAGTTATAGTCTATAATAAATCTAATATTCGCAAGTAATTTAAGTGAGATTTCAGTGGAAAGTTTTTCGGAAAAATGTAGATTGCCATGAGTGGGTATTATTGTCTGGGTAGTGGAATTTCAGCTTGTTAGGAGCATAGGTACTCAATATTTTATTACTTATGTCTAACAAGTTGGAAATTACTCATACATGCTTTTAAAACATACATTGTATGAAAAACAGTTTGGCTTCGGCCAAAATAAAATTTACGGGTTCGGTACACAAGTATTCGTTTTGGCTTAGATAATCCTAACTAATATTATAAAGGCGAAAGTGAGTTTGTTTGTTTGTTTGTTTGTTGGTTTGTTTATTTGTTTGTTTGTTTGTTACCTCTTCACGCTTCATCTACTGAACCAATCTTCCTGAAATTTCGCATACACATAGTTAGAAGTACGAAGAAGGACATAGGGTACCTTTCATCCTGGGAAAAGGCACGGTTCGCGAAGCCGCGGGCGAAAGCTAGTCTAGTATAATGTGAATATCCTAAAACAAGCTCAACTAGCTACATCAGCTCGAAATATTGAGATCCTGGATGCCGATACAAATGTCAAAAGTATATTTAAACGTTTATTGTTCCCATCCAGTATGTCAAATTGGAAAATATTGAACGGGGACAATTCCATCGCAATATTAATATTTACCTTTGCAGCGTCCAAACAAAGACTGCATTCATATTCACCCCACGAAAAACAAGTAGATAAAAATGCAAACATGCGCAATTCTGTCTCGAGCGGCGGAGAGCGTTTCGGGAGGAGCGAGCCTCATCCGCCGGGAACTCAGAAAGTCGGGGCTAATACGGGTCTTCAGAATATCTAAAATGAACAAATCTAACTGTACCTTTTGAAATTTTGGGTGAGAAGTTTTAAGACACAATCCAACTTCCTATCTGTACCGACCTTCAAGCAACAAGGGTTTCCGCGCGCGAGTCCGTGTTGCTCAATGGTACCGACGGATAAATGAGAAGCGAATTCAAAACTTCTTCTTATATTTTTTGGTTTAAGTGGACGGATAAAGATTTTTTTAAAGCTTTTAATTTTTTAACTTACAGTTACAGTTTAGTATGTCTAAAAAAAACAATCAAAATTAAAAATACAGTAGGATATGTCATACTAATGTACGTATCCCTTAATATTCTCTCGAAGGGACATAATTAGACAGCAAAGTAAAATGTTGAGTCTCACAAAATATGCCAGAACCGCTAGCCAATGTGAATTGTTCCCAAAGCGTTTGGGACACAACTGTTCTCCCGGCATATGAATTTAGATCTCCGCCGTATTATAGGGATGTAACCATCAAAATACAGGTAAATCGAACCGAATAAAGCGCAAGGCTAAGGCCGTGATCAGTGAATTGGAATGCGTTTTTAAAACAGATTTGAGTAGTTTGTGTGGAACTATCCTGTTATAATTTACTTAGGTACATTGAGTAATAACAGAAATACCTCATATCAATTCATTGCATTGTTATAGGTGCGTCTGTTGCCTTTGATCCAATTTGCTGTACAATTTTTCATGATTAGATATATCAATATAAGATCTCAGAAAAGGCAAGTTAAAGTGTCCAAAAGGGTTAATTAGAAGGGCTATAGTTACTGCAATAACATACTCTTGACAAGCAATCAAAGCGTTTGAGTTTGGGACTTTGTCATAAGAGTGAACTTTATTTGACCCATAACAAGTTCAAATACTCTTGAAGAGACCTTGCAATTTTCGAAGTGCATTGAATTAAGTAATAAAATAAAACAGGCATTAGTGCTATAAATCTGATTGAGCCGCGCTGTGCCTATAAATTGCGAGTGGGCAGCGCGGCAAGGCGCCTTGATGCGATTTCCGCCCACTTTTAACGTTATTTCCAGCACTATATAAATTTTAGTTAGAACGTGGTAGTAAACTTAAATTTAGTTAGTTAAAACTAATAATAGAATCCTCTATTTACACCTCTTTTTGCTATTTATGTAGAGAGTCTAGTATGAATGTTAAGAAGAAAAGAATTGATTTTAGACAATAATTACTATGATGATGTTTATGTAGTGTAATTTTTTTTTAACAAACAAACGCACACTTGTAGGTAGGAGTGCCAGTATTTCCAACTAGTGTCTTCTTTTGCCTGAAACCTTAACTATAACTCAGAGCAGAATGTCACGTAAAGCGAATTAGGGTAAAATTTGTGGGGAACAAGCCCCCTTAAAATGAAATTTTCGTAACATAAAGTGGCTAAGATGATGTCGTGGCGCGGGAGTCGACTAAACTGCCTGGGATCTGTGGCCCTTATGTTTCCTAATAAATTATGAATATTTACCGGCATGCCGTGGTTTACTGGGGCATAATTATTTTAATCTCACTCCGTAGACACTCATTCCGGAAAATTGATGGCAGGCGGCTTTTTAGTTAAGGTCTGGTAAATATTGGTGATTATGATGAAAGAGAGCAATTTTATAGGAAAATCACTGATTTATCATTTAATTTTAAAGACTAATTTATGCGATAATTTTATACCGACATGAAATTTTGTTTAAAAATAACAAAAAAGTTACGTCCTATATTTTGTTATCAAAAATATATTTATACTAGCATTTGCCCGCGGCTTCGCCCGCGTGAATTTCCCACGGGAACAGTGCTTTTTCCCGGGATGAAAGGGACCCTATGTCCTTCTCCGTACTTCTAACTATGTGTATGCAAAATTTCAGGAAGATTGGTTCAGTACATGAAGCGTGAAGAGGTAACAAACAAACAAACAAAACAAACAAACCAACAAACAAACAAACTCACTCTTCGCTTTTATAATATTAGTTAGGATTAGTAGATACAATTTGATGTTTTTGAATCGCTACTTAGTCGTAGCACTAAATTGTTCACATACTTGCAAGTAAGCCAGTATGCAGTTGTGGATAAAAGTACTTTTTTTAGATATCACAGAAAATGCTTGGTATCCTGGTCCACCCGCGATCTTAGTGAATCTTGTCGTTCCTGAACCAAAGGCGGGGGTAGATTCGATATATCAAAAGTATTTTTTTTCCTTTAATTAACAACGAGATTCTTAACAAATAACTTTAACAAGTAACAGTATAATTAAAACAAAAATTAATTTTGCGTTAAGCAAAGTCAGCATGGTAGATTAATCGCAGGGGCCACTATCACACACGAGAAATATATCACTAACTAGCATAGGCCCGGGATTTTGTTCCCATGGGAATTTCGGGAATTCCTCTCTTAGACATACCAGATTTCAACTTCCTACGCGCAGTCAGTAACGTATATAACGGAAAAATTTTCAATATATGCAAACATAAAAACATCAAGGCATTAGTGCTATAAAACGAAACTCATTGGGCTAGCAACCTGTCACTATATCAGAATTTCCATTCCATCAGAA